>JAPDNY010000007.1:12392139-12552139 GCA_029375565.1 Gekko gecko | reverse complement strand
TCCCATCTATACCCTGTGGCTAATAGCCACTGATGGACTTCTGCTCCCGATGTTTATCTAATTCCCTCTTCTTCTATTAGTCAGCAATCGACTCTTTGGGGTCCGTTCCGCACTTGGATCTCATCCCTGGTTTTATCAGAGTTCAACTCGCGACACAATCCCTCTCATTTGTCCCTGTTTATAACAGCATCTGTTTATCCCGGGACAAATGTGGGGCAGAACCAGGGTGACCTCAGTGTGACCTCAGGCACAAAAAATCAAAGGCACAGATATAGAATGGGAGGGACTTGGCTTGACAGCAGCACGTGTGAAAGGGATCTGGGTGTTCTGGTTGATCACAAGCTCAACATGAGCCTGCAGTGCGATGTGGCTGTGAAGAAAGCTAATGCAATCTTAGGATGCGTTAACAGAAGCCTTGTGTCCAGATCACGGGAGGTGGTAGTTCCACTCTATTCTTCTATGGTCAGGCCTCACCTGGAGTCCTGTGTCCAATTTTGGGCACCACATTTTAGGAAGGATGTCGACAAGCTCGAGCGTGTCCAGAAGAGGGCAACCAGGATGGTGAGAGGCTTGGAATCCAAGTCTTACAAGGAAAGGCTGAAAGAGTTGGGTATGTTTAGCCTGAGAAAGAGAAGACTTAGAGGGGACACGATTGCAGTCTTCAAGTATTTGAAGGGCTGTCATGTAAAAGATGGAGCAGATCTCTTCTCTCTTGCTCCGGATCGCAAGACTACATCTAATGGGTGGAAGTTACGAGGGAGTCGATACTGGCTAGATATCAGGAGAAACTTCCTAACTGTAAGAGTGGTTGAGCAGTGGAACAGACTGCCTCAGGAGGTGGCGGATGCTCCTTCGCTGGATGTTTTCAAGCAGAGGCTGGACGACCATCTTTCGGGTATGTTGTAGGTATGTAGGGTTATCTTTTGGCTATACTCCCACAGAGTGCAGGGGGTTGGACTAGATGACCTGCAAGGTCCTTTCCAACTCTAACATTCTATGATTCTATAATATGGAAACAAAAAATAACACCCTACAGGTGAACTCGAGAGTAACGCAGAATGTCAAAATACCCCAAGATAATTACAGGGGTGAACTCGCTTGTAGGCTGTGGTCATACACCCTAAATAATCCACTTTCAATCCACTTCTAATGCACTTTCCAATTGGATTTTGCCAGTTCACACAGTAAAATGCAGTTGGAAAGTGCACTGTTACGTGAATTGAAAGTGGATTATTTAGGGTGTGTGGCCGCAGCCGTAGTGTGGAATGTAAAAATACCCAGAGATAATTACAGGGGTGAACTCGAGTGTCATGCAGAATGTAAAAATACTGCGAGATAATTACAGGAGTGAACTCGCGTGTAGTGTAGAATATAAATTCGGGGGCAGGGTTGAACCAGGTTTTAAGGTCTAGTGCGGAAAGTCTACCCCCAGCTCTGCTGGACTCTTGGTCTATCAAGATCACTCTTGCTTACTCAGATTGGTAGAGTCCCTACAGGATCTCTAGCAGAGATCTTTCACGCCACCTACCACCTGATCCTTTTCACTGGCAGTGCTGGGGATTGAACCTGGGACCTTCCCTGGAGATGCTGAGGCCTGAACCCAAGACCTCCTGCATGCCAAACAGATGCTTTACTACTACGCAACGGCAGGCTCTGTTCACTGCTGGACCGTAACCTTGTTTACTTCCTTCTCCGCTCCCGTGGTGGCCACCTCTTCCAAAGCTAAGTCCAAAGCTAAGACCACGGAACTCTGCCATTCCATTCCTCTTGTTGTTTCCACCCCCCCAAGGAACATCCTTCTCATTCGTATGTCACGCTCATAGAAACAATCTCTCCTGCTTCTCTTCCCATCTCTCCCTCCCTCCCTCCCCGTTCATCAACTTGCAAAATACCCTAGAGGCGCAAAAGAAACACTCGATACTGAGCTCTGAAGTATCTCCCTGATGATTCCACTTATCTACACACTGGTTGTTTTTTAAAGGTTCCAAATATCCCCCCCGGGTTTTCACCTCCTGCCGTGTTCCTCATTAGAGCTCATCTTCGACGTTGCCTTGATAGAATACCATATGGAATCGGGGACTCTCCGGCGGGTAGACGCTCTTCCTTGTGACATTTCTAAGCGGGCCCGTTAGCCTTAATTAAAGCAACGGTCTTCATCAGTGGGATTTGTCTATGCTAATAAAGCCGATCCTGGCCAGGCGGTATCGTCCCCGTGCTAATATGGCGGTATGCTTCCAGAATGTTGTTAGACTAAATATATATATATCACAGCATGCAGAATGATGGATCTGCCTTACGCTGAGAGAGACTACTAGTTCCCTTAGCCCAGTGATGTCTTCTCGGAGAGGTGGTGTGGCGGGAAGAAGAAGAAGAAGAAGAAGAAGAAGAAGAAGAAGAAGAAGAAGAAGAAGAAGAGAGAAGAAGAGGAGGAGGAGGAGGAGGAGGAGGAGGAGGAGGAGGAGATTGGATTTATACCCCGCCCTTCAATACCCAAAGGAGTCTCAGAGTGGCTTACAATCTCCTTTCCCTCCCCATTCCCACAACAGACACCCTGTGAGGTAGGTGGGGCTGAGAGAGCTCTTTCCAGGACTGCTCCTGAGAGAACTGCTCTGAGAGAACTTGTGACTGACCTAAGGTCACACCAGCAGCTTCATATTTTCCAGCTGCACCTGGAAAAATTCTAGAGCTGATTATTAAACACTCTGTCTGTGAGTGCCTTGAAAGGAATGAGTTAACTGGTAGTATCTATTAGCCACAAGGTATAGATAGGAACTCTCAGTCTGGGGCAAGGGATGCTCTGTATTCTTGGTGCTGGGGGGGGCAACAGTGGGAGGGCTTCTAGTGTCCTGGCCCCACTGCTGGACCTCCTGATGGCACCTGGTATTTGTAGCCACTGTGTGACCGAGTGTTGGACTAGATGGGACATTGGCCTGATCCAACATTGGCTTCTCTTATGTTCTTATGTGAAGGAGGAAGAGGAGGAGGAGGAGGAGGAGGAGGAGATTGGATTATTGGATTTATACCCTACCCTTCACTTGGAGTCTCAGAGCAGTTTACAATCTCCTTTCCCTCCCCACAACAGAGGAAGGTGAGGCTGAGAGAACTCTCTCAAGAACTTCTCTCTTGAGAACAGTTCTGAGGGAACTGTGACTGACGCAAGGTCACCCAGCTGGCTTCATGTGGAGGAGTGGGGAATCAAACCCAGTTCTCCCAGATTAGAGTCTGTGCTCTTAACCTACCACTACACCAAACTGGCTCTCAGAAGAAGAAACAGTGCTGCCCATCACACCAATTTCTACAATTGTGCTTACACGTCCCTTGCTCCGTGTTGGATATTCCCGGAGGCTGCTGGTAATGTGATATGCAGGGGATGAATTTACGCAATGTTCACTCACTTGATCAAACCTTGAAAGTCCTCCAGCTGAAACTCCGCATAGACCCTCTCTGCCTACTAAGCAATGCTTGCTTCTGAGATCAGGTGAGATTGACTTTATCGCATCTCCTAATAGTTGGCTTAGGTAAAGGCAAAGGTTCCCTTGCTTGAAAGCCAGTCAAATCTGACACTAGGGTTGTGGTGCTCATCTCCATTTCAAAACCAAAGAGCCAGCGCTGTACGAAGACATTTCCTTGGTCATGTGGCCAGCATGACTAAATGTTGAGGTGCACGGAACACTGTTACCTTCCCACCAAAGTGGTACCTATTTATCTACTTGCAATTTCTTGCTTTTGAACTGCTAGGTTGGCAGAAGCTGGAACCAGAGACGGGAGCTCACTCCGTCATGTGGCACTCTCGGGTCTTGAACTGCTGAACTACTGACCTTCCACAGCCTGCAGTTCAGCGTCTTAATCACTTGAGCCACCACAGCTCCTTAATAGTTGGCTTAATGGAATGTTATTTACCAGGTGGTGCTTCGGTGCCTTGAAAACCTCTGCATGCCCAATGGACACACATAAAACCTCTATTAAAGGGCAGTAATTACCTTCCCCCCCCCTCCAGGTTGTCAGCAACCCTCCTGTCAATCAGTTACAGTAGGTGACCCTGATTTCTAACACCATGGAACAGAGGGAAATTGAAGTGTGTTCACTCCGTCTTTGGCAACACAGAAGTTGGGTGTAAGGCAGAAGACACCCCCTGACGCCCACCAAAGCACTTTGCTTAGTGACTAGTGAACAGAAACCCTCTATTCTAGAGACAGTTTGGTGCAGTGGTTAGGAGTGCGGACTCTAATCTGGGAAAACCAGGTTTGATTCCCCACTCTTCCACATGCAGCTGCTGGTGTGACTTTGAGTCAGTCACAAGTTCTCTCAGAGCCGTTCTCTCATGAGCGGTTCTCAGACAGAGCTCTCTCAGCCCCACTTACCTCACAGGCACCGTTCCCTCTAAGCTGAGGTTTTGTTTTTTGTTTTTTTTTAAAATAACATTTTATTTCAACTTTTCATTGTATAACAACATAACAGCAACAAAACCTTCAAAGAATAACGTAAAAACCTGAACAATAATGGAAACTATCATGTGTATCGTTTACGGCTCAAATTGAACCTGTTAATATTACATCATATGAATAATATCATAATATTTCTTTGGAACCTGAGCAGTTTTAAATGAATCATTGTTAAAAACACATTCTAAAAATGGAAACCATTTTAGCTGAAAATCGCTATGCCCAGATGCATCGGAAAAGGTAGAGACCTTGTCCGATAACTTATCCATTGAGTAAAGCTGCGGTGGCTCAGGTGGTTAAGACGCTGAACTGCAGGCTGTGGAAGGTCAGTAGTTCAGCAGTTCGAGACCCGAGTGTGCCGCATGACGGAGTGAGCTCCCGTCTCTAGTTCCAGCTCCTGCCAACCTAGCAGTTCGAAAGCAAGAAATTGCAAGTAGATAAATAGGTACCACTTCGGTGGGAAGGTAACAGCATTTCGTGCACCTTGGTGTTTAGTCATGCCGGCCACATGACCACGGAAACGTCTTTGGACAGCGCTGGCTTCTTCGGCTTTGAAACGGAGATGAGCACCGCAACCCTAGAGTCGGATTCGACTGGCTTTCGAGCAAGGGAACCTTTACCTTTAAAGCTCCCAAAGTTTCACAGTTTTTCAGCCTCCGGCTCACACATTTTTGTCTTAGCTTGGGAAGGAGGGCTCCAGAGCAAAATGATTTATGCAGTAGCCAAATGGCTCATTCACAGCTTCAATGCCAGAAGCTCACAGAGTAGAAATTTTGCTCACAAGACTCCACAGCTTAGAGGGAGCATTGCTCACAGGGTGTCTGTTGTGGGGAGGGGAAGGGAAAGGAGTTTGTAAGCCTCTCTGAGACTCCTTTGGGTAGTGAAGGGTGGGATACAAATCCAATCTCCGCTCCTCCTCCTCCTCCTCCTCCTCCTCCTCCTCCTCCTCCTCCTCCTCCTCCTCCTCCTCTTCTTCTTCTTCTTCTTCTTCTTCTTCTTCTTCTTCTTCTTCTTCTTCTTCTTCTTCTTCTTCTTCTTCTTCTTCTTCTTCTTCGTCTTCTTCTTCGTCTTCTTCTTCTTCTTCTACCTGAAGTCGCTTGTCTTTCGGAAGCATATCCACCGACACATTCAGAACTGCCCAGCTGACATCTGTGAATATTAGAAGGTGACGCACACAAAATGTACACATGTGCAACCGGAAAGAGGGAAATGGGTGCCCTCTCTGCTTCCTAACGAGTTGCTCCTTTGAGGAAGGGCTGTGGCTCAGTGGAAGAAACTCTGCTTGGCATGCAGAAGGTCCCAGGTTCAGTCCCCGGCATCTCCAGTTAAAAGGACCAGGCAGGAGGTGATGAGAAAGACCTCAGTGGCTCACTGGTAGAGCATCTGCTTGGCATGCAGAAGGTCCCAGGTTGACTCCCCAGCATCTCCAGTGAAAAGAATCAGGCAGCAGGTGATGGGAAAGACCTCTGGCTGTGATCCTGGAGAGTCACTGCCAGTCTAAGTAGACAATGCTGAGCCTGAATGGACCAAGGGTCTGATTCAGTATAAGGAAGTGTCATGTGTCTTCAAGTGAGAGGGTTGGAGTCCAAGTCTTATGAGGAAAGGCTGAGGGAGTTGGGTATGTTTAGCCTGGGAAAGAGAAGGTTTAGAGGGGACATGATTGCAGTCTTCAAGTATTTGAAGGTCTGTCATGTAGAAGATGGAGTGGATCTATTCTCTCTTGCTCCGGATTGCAAGACTGGATCTAATGGGTGGAAATGACAAGGGACTCGTTACTGGCTTAATATCAGGAGAAACTTCCTGACTGTCAGAGTGGTTGAGCAGTGGAACAGACTGCCTCGGGAGGTGGTGGATGCTCCTTCGCTGGATGTTTTCAAGAGGAGACTGGACAACCATCTTTTGGGTATGTTGTAGGTATGTAGGGGTTTTGGCTGTGTTCCTGCGGAGTGCAGGGGGTTGGACTAGATGGCCTGCAAGGTCCCTTCCAACTCTAACATTCTATGATTCTATGATTCTATGATTCTAAGTGTGTTCCTTCTAGTTATTGTCCATTCCAGTCCATAAATCTCACCTTTCCAAAGTGGAGGGGGGATAACTGTGGCTATCTTTCCTGCAACTTACTTTCTCCAAGTTTTGTTGTTGTTCTCCCCAATCTGGATGTCAGGCCAGTTGGGTTGCCACCTTCCAGGTGGGGCCTGGTGTTACCCTGGAATTGCACCTGATCTCCAGACTAGAGAGACACACATACATTGAAAACGTGAAGTTGCCTTCTACTGAAATCAGACCCGCAGTCCATCGAGGTCAGTTTTGTCTACTTAGACTGGCAGTGGATCTCCGGGGTCTCAGGAAGAGGTCCTTCACATCACCTACTGCCTGGTCCTTTTCAATTGGAGATGCTGGGGGTCGAACCTGGGACCTTCTGCATGCCAAGCGGATGCTCTACCACTGAGATACACCCCTCTCCCCCAAAAAAGTGAACACACAGAACCTTCCTATACTGAATCAGACCCTTGATCTATCAGGGTCAGTATTGTCTACTCAGACTGGCAGCAGATCTCCAGGGTCTCAGGAAGAGGTCCTTCACATCACCTACCGCCTGGTCCTTTTCAACTGGAGGTGCCGGGGGTTGAACCTGGGACCTTCTGAATGCCAAGCGGATGCTCTACCACTGAGCTACACCCCTCTCCCCCAAAAAAGTGAACACACAGAACCTCCCTATACTGAATCAGACCCTTGGTCTATCAGGGTCAGTATTGTCTACTTGGACTGGCAGTGGATCTCCAGGGTCTCAGGAAGAGGTCCTTCACATCACCTACTGCCTGGTCCTTTTCAACTGGAGATGCCGGGGGTCGAACCTGGGACCTTCTGCATGCCAAGCAGATGCTCTTCCACTGAGCCACACTCCCTCCCCAGAAACTCCTATAAATGTGGACATAGGGTTTTTTTTTTCAAGAAAACTCTTCATTCCTAGAGGAAAGTCTTTAAAAATGAGAAACGAAGACTCCCCATACCTCTTGTCCCCGCACAAGTATTTCAATTACGTTGCCCGCAGACTTTCTTAAATGTATTGCTTCTTCCATGTGGTAAATAGAAACTGCATAAAGTATTTATGTTCGATTTAAGTGGCAGGCCCTTAATTTACTTTTCTCATTACACTCCAAAGTAATGATCATCCTGTTTATTGGTATTAAATATTTCATGGGCTTCAAAACATTGTATAACTTATTAAAAACAAATGGAGGTTGTTTGCGCTATCAGGGGTGTCCTGGCACACGGGTGAGAAATGGGCCCGGATTCGCCCGCGAACAGCTTGTCATCTGGAGATGGTCGCTGTGCCTAAAAAGCCCTCGGTCTGTTCATAAAGGAGCAAATGGCGGTACAGCCGTGGATCACGTTGCAGGCTAGAGGATCCTGCAGGAGAGTAAGACAACTGTTGCTGAGCAACCGTGGGCAGAGGAACCCTAGTCTATGCTCATGGACTTCAGTAGGCTTAAACTGGAGTGAAGAAGGAGAAGAAGAGATTGGATTCATACCCCGTCCTTCACTACCCAAAGGAGTCTCAGAGTGGCTTACAAACTCCTTTCCCTTCCCCTCCCCACAACAGATACCCTGTGAGGTAGGTGGGGCTGAGAGAGCTCTTTCCAGAACGGTCCTTGAGAAGAAGAAGAAGAAGAAGAAGAAGAAGAAGAAGAAGAAGAAGAAGAAGAAGAAGAAGAGGAAGAGGAAGAGGAAGAGGAAGAGGAAGAGGAAGAGGAAGAGGAAGAGGAAGAAGAAGAGGAAGAAGAAGAGGAAGAAGAAGAGGAAGAAGAAGAGGAAGAAGAGGAGGAAGAAGAAGAAGAGATTGGATTTATACCCCGCCCTTCACTACCCAAAGGTGTCTCAGAGCAGCTTACAAACTCCTTTCCCTTCCCCTCCCCACAACAGACACCCTGTGAGGTGGGTGGGGCTGAGAGAGCTCTTGACAGAAACTGTCCTTGAGAAGAAGAAGAAGAAGAAGAAGAAGAAGAAGAAGAAGAAGAAGAAGAAGAAGAAGAAGAAGAAGAAGAAGAAGAAGAAGAAGAAGAAGAAGAAGAAGAAGAAGAAGAAGAAGAAGAAGAGGAGATTGGATTTATACCCCGCCCTTCACTACCCAAAGGTGTCTCAGAGCGGCTTACAAATTCCTTTCCCTTCCCCTCCCTATATCAGACACCCTGTGAGGTAGGTGGAGCTGAGAGAGCTCTTGACAGAAACTGCTCTTTTTTTCAAGAACAGCTCTTATCAGAACTATGGCTTGCCCAAGGTCATCCAGCCATGTGCAAGTGGAGGAGTGGGGGAAACAAACCTGGTTCTCCCAGATTAGAGTCTGCACACTTAACCACTACACCAAACTGGCTCTCACACCAAACTGGCTCTGACATAACTATGGCTTGCCCAAGGTCATCCAGCGGGCGCAAGTGGAGGAGTGGGGAATCAAACCCATTCCTTCCAGATTAGAGTCTGTGCACTTAACCACTACACCAAATTGGCTCTCAGTCTGCATAGTAGGATCACTAGGTCCCTTCTGGCCACTGGTGGGGGGTGGCATCGTAGGATTGGCAGATCCAGGTTGGGAAAATCCTGGAGATTTGGGGGTGGAGCCTAGGGAGGACAGGGACCTTGGTGTAGTACAATGCCACAGAATCCACCCTCCAAAGCATCCATATTCTCCAGAGGAACTGATCTCTGTTGTTTGGAGATGAGTTGTAGTTCTGGGAGATCCCCAGGTCCCGCCTGGAGGCTGGCATCCCTACTGTATAGGGCTGCACTGTTACAATTACTATCCTTAACAGAGTTCTGAGCCAATGGGCTTCAAAGGGTCTAAGTCTGCTTAGAATCATAGAGTTGGAAGGGACCTCCAGGGTCATCTAGTCCAACCCCCTGCACAATGCAGGGAATTCACAAATACCTCCCCCCCACCCCAGTGACCCCATTTCATGCCCAGAAGATGACAAATAAAGTTCCAGGATTCCCGGCCAAATTGGCCTGAAGGACAATAGCTTCCTGAGCCCAAAGTGGTGACCAGCATTTCCTTGGGTGTGTAAGAAAGGGCCACGAGGACTAAGCACTGAGGCAACCCTTCCTGCCCTCCCTCTCATGGTCTGCCCACGTTCACAGAATCCACATTGCTGTCAGATGGCCATCTAGCCTCTGCTTGAAAACCTCCAAAGAAGGAGAGCCCACCACCTCCCGAGGAAGCTTGTTCCACTGAGGAACCCCTCTAACTGTCAGGAAGTTCTTCCTGATGTTTAGCCAAAAACTCTTTGGATTTAATTTCAACCCATTGGTTCTGGTCCAACCTTCTGGAGCAACAGAAAACTTAGAACTGTATTGTCAGTTGCCTTGATAGACTGTATCCCCCTCAAAAAAAAAATCTCCTGTAAGATCTACTCATGTACATCTACTCTTAATGTGCAGCTTGTTAATAGATCTCTTAACAGTGCCAGTATCATCTACTCAGAAGGGCAGTGGCCCTCCAGGGTTTCAGGTGGAGGTCTATCACATCACCTGCTGCATGGTTCTTTGTAACTGGAGATGCTGGGGACTGAACAGTTCCTCTGGAGAATATGGACTCTCGGTCTCTCAGTCTGGGGCAGGTGATGCACTCTATTCTTGGTGCTGGAGGGGGCAGCAGTGGGAGGGCTTCTAGTGTCCTGGCCCCACTGCTGGACCTCCTGATGGCACCTGGTATATTTTGGCCGCTGTGTGACAGAGTGTTGGACTAGATGGGCCAATGGCCTGATTCAACATTGGCTTCTCTTATGTTCTTATGTTATGTTCTTATGGATGCTTTGGAGGGTGGACTCTATGGCACTGTACCACACTGAAGTCCCTGTCCTCCTGTTACCCCTACCAGCATAGATTTAAGAAGCTGAATTGCTGCCTTCAGTTTCTGGGGTGATTTAGCTGAACAGCAGGCCTCAGCGAGATGTGGGGTATTAGTGAATGTCTCCTACCTATATTTACAGGGATCTTTCCCTGTAAGAGAGCTCTCAATAAACAGTCCATTGCTTAACCAAAAGTGTTGTTTTTATTAAAAAGAAGAAATCCTAATAAAATGCACACATACAGATCTAAAATACATGTTAAAACATACACACAAGCAATGGAAGTACAGAGGTGAGTGGGAATTATAGGAGGGGGCTGGGAAATTAGACTTTACCTGTCCAGGAGATCAAAAATCCATGGACGCTGTGAAGATGGAAAGTGACCCAAAGTTTGGGGGTGACCTGACAGTAGGTGCCCAGGACAGACACACTGCAATGGAACTGGAGCTGCCTAGTTATACCCAAAACTGTGCCCAGAGGGCTTGCTAATGTGCTGGGTCCCTCAGAACAAAGCACTGATGAGATTAACCAGGGATAAAACAATGCAGTTTGGAAATGCTGTATAGAATTGCCAGGAGTAGATAAAAGAGACCGGAGCAGTGTTCTCTCTAAGCTGAGTCAGTGTGAGCTAGCTCACAGGTTTTTTTAGCCTCCGGCTGACACATTTTTGACTTAGCTCAGGAAGGATGGCTCCGGAGCAAAGTAGTTTATGCAGTAAGCCAAATCACTCGCCCACGACTTTAATGCCAGTAGCTCATCAAGTAGAATTTTCGCTCACAAGACTCCACAGCTTAGAGGGAGCATTGGACCGCAGGTTCTCTTTTGGATGCAAAGTATGATTTTTTGGCTGGGTTCCTGATTACTTCTCTGGTGGCTGAAGAACGAACGGATTGCTAATTTAAACTAATCCAAATGGAAACAATGCTGCTTGGCGGCCCTTGTTTTGTATTAGGTGGGAAAGGGGATAGACCTTGGGAGCTGCGATTGCCAAGGAAACATGAGGAGGAGAAGCTGAGAGAAGGTTGATAGGATTAGCGACCCAGGCAGCTCCATTGTTTGGGGTATGCAGATGTCAGGGTGGAGGGAGTGACTACAGCTGGGACAGACCAACATGTCACACTTTCCGGGGTCGCTGCCTGGGTCTTTCACATCACCTGCTACTGGGTTCTTTGTAATTGGAGATGCCGGGGATCGAACCAGGGACCTTCTGGGTGCCAAGGAGGTGCTCTGCCACAGCTTCGTCCTCAGCCTCCCCTCTCCCACAGTCCTTCCTCTCTGATGCAGCCTGATTTGGACAGCTCAGGGTTAAAGCGCACAGATGGGGAGAGAGAGAGACAGAGAGAGAGACGGAGAGCTAACAATCAGAGTACTCTACATCAGTGTTCCCTCTAAGCTGAGTTAGTGTGAGCTAACTCACAGTTTTTTAGTCTCCGGCTCACACATTTTTGCCTCCACTCAGGAAGCAAACTAGTTTATGCAGGAGCCAAATCGCTCGCTCACAACTTTAATGCCAGTAGCTCACCAAGTAGAGTTTTTGCTCACAAGACTCCACAGCATAGAGGGGACATTGCTGTACATGACGTTTGCTTTCCCCTCCCAGTTTTAGAATGGCAACCCTTCCATCTTAAAGAGGGGATGGATCTGCGGCTAGGAAATTGCCACACCAACCTGCTCAGAAACGTTCTTCTCCAAGCTCCAATCGAGGCCAAGAAGCATGATTAGATCCAGAAGAATGAACTCAAGTGTCTTTTTCTTTTTCTTTTAATTTCAGTTCGTTTCTGTACTCCTGAACAATGATTGGCTGCTATACAAGGGTCCCAAAAATGTCATTTTTTTACACAAAATCTACATTCCTTCCTTCCCTTCATATCCTACCTACCCTCCACACAACCACCCTCTCCTTCCCCGAGGAATAATTACAATTTGTGGGTTAACTTTAACAAGTGATCACCTCCTGATAGACCTTCCTAAACTAGAGGAGAAGGTGGAAGTGTCATCAGGGCAAGGATTTCGACTCCATTTCAAGCAGAGAATAGTCCACAATGCACAGGTCACAGTCTTGTGTTGCTCCTCACACACATCTCAGGAGAGGTTACAGTCTTGTGCTGCTCCTCACACATATCTCAGGGGAGCTAGCTGCATTGGCCCTATGCACAAAAACAACCGTCAGAAACCAGAGGAAGACAATCTCCTCCAGATAAAGGTCCTGCAAGAAGCAGGTTGGGTAAAAGAGTCTTGGATTCAAGTTCTAACATGTCCCTTGGGGATAGAAACCCCATAATGGCGGTAGTCAAAGTGGGCAGTGACTCACGAAAGCACCTACCCTGCCACAACTTTTTGTTAGACTTTAAGATGCTACTGGACTCTTGCTCTTCTCTACAACCATAATGGTGGGAGAGACTCTGGGATCGAAGAGCATACTTAAGAGTGCTGTTTTGATGGCACTGTGAGAATGTGGCAAGGTGCAGGAGAAAAAAGGACCTCATTGCCCCAAGCTTGACCTACCCTTAAAAATACCGAGGCCTCTAGATATTCTGGAGCAGACTCACACTTGGCCTCCAGTCTCTCGAAGGTCTCCCCAGACTCACATATAAGGCACTCCATTCATGCTCAGTTTCTGTACGGGTGGGTTCCCCATTCACATCGTCGGAGGGCATGAGTCTGTTCTTCCAAAGGAACATGCATGTGGATCCACTCCCCACACCTGAATACAGAACACGGGCAGGTTCTTGAGGCACCGTGCCAGGCTGAACATCATATTCACCCTGGATGTTCTCGCTTGGTGCCTTGGTGGCCCACCTCTAGATGTCTGAACAAGATTTTGGCACCCAAGTGGAACCCCACCGGTCTGCCCTGGGGTTAGGAGACTGGGCTGTTCATCGACCTCTCCATCAACGTCACTAGTCTGTCCGCCGGCGCGCTGTTAGACCGGAACTTCTTAATGATGGGCAGGTGCTTCCTCATCAGCCGCTGAAACCGCTTCTTCTCTCGTGCGTTTGTGCCTCTTTCCAAACTTGGGGCGCAATGCAGAGAAGCAGGGGTCGGTTTGCTGAACAGCTGGTCCTGGGATGCAGGCCGGAGGTTCTTGGTCGAGTGGTTCCCCCATTTCCGGGATTGGCGGTGAACCATCAGAGGGCTGGCTGGATGCCGAGAAGGACAGGCATTCTCCTTCTTTTGAGCCAAGAGGATCCTCAGCTCGGTAGATTTGTACCCGAAGAAGAGGGACTCTTTCCTTCGGATGTTGGGGCTTTCCCCCAGGGTCAGGAATCCATACGGGGTGGTGACTTTGGGGAGGTGGGGCAGAGACAGAGCGGCCCGGGTCACCGGATCGGAATGGTCTCCTGCCCTTTCCAGACGTTCAGAAGAAAAGAGGACCTCGGTGGACCCCAGACTTTCTCTCCTGCACCACATTTCCTGACGGAGGACCCTCTTTCTTATACACCACTCAGATTGGCTCCTTCTTGCTCGGGGTCTTTGGAGCACTTCTCCAGGGGCGGTGCTCCCCAGAGGCATCTCCTGGGCATCTTCTGCAGGCTCGGTGTGAACAGCGAGGTGGTCCACCTCTAAAGAAGGGATGCAGAATTTGGGGATGCGATCAGGAGTCACGACGACGCTGAAAACGTCCCTGCCTCTCTGCCAGGCTTTCTCCTTGGGAGGCGGGGTGCTGCTTTTGGAGCCTGCCCAGGTGAGCACCGTCTCAAGGGCGCCTTTGAGGGAAAGCTGGGTGGCCGCAGACAACATCGTCGGGCAGCGCGGGAGCTTTGAAACACCAAGCAATGGCCCACGGCTTTTGCCGGCTGACACCCTCTCCGAAGGGACTGAGGTCGAGAGAGCCGGCTGGCACTTATAAAACAAAGCGAGCGACGTCACCCGGCACTGGGACGTCATTGGCATGGCAACCAAAGATAAGAAAGCTTTCCAGACTCCGGCTTCTGGACTTAGCGTGTGATTCATGCCGCATCTTTACATTAAGGCACCTGAAAGCATTCCCTCTTCAAAAAGATATAAATCAAAGGCCAACTGTAATCTCTCTCTCTCTCTCTCTCTCTCTCTCTTTCTGGTAGGGTTTACAGGTCCCTCCTGGATGGGGGGTTAGGACTGCCAGATCCAGGCTGGGAAACTCCGGGAGATCTAGAGACAGATCCTGAGGCAGACCAGGACCTTAGTGGGATCCAGTGTCGTTGTCAGGCACTCCAGTAACTCAGTTCGACAGCAGTTCCTTAAACAGGTAAAGCTTTATTTTGATCAGACTCAAGTGAAGCAGTCTATAATGTTAGTGTCAGGAATGAAAGCTGCAAAATGGCTATTACAATTATAGGGGGTTCGTGCATGCCCCTCTGACACCTGGGAACCAATGGGTAAGCTGGAAAAATGGCAGGGAGGCATCTAACCCCCTCCTCCCCAGCATTAGATGCTAGCACTTGCCTTGCAAGGTAGGCGGGTCGTCGATCCAAGCCACTAAGCAGCACCTTGCTTCTTCTCTCCCCCCCAAAAAAACACAAATACATTAAAATGCAGAGGATTTATAATTTAGTTATTATTTAAAAGTATGAACATGGCAGGAGGTGGTGGCAGCGACAAGCATGGACAGTTTCAAGAGGGAATTAGATGAACATATGGAGCAGAAGTCCATCAGGGGCTATTAGCCACAGGGTATAGATGAGAACTCTCAGTCTGGGGCAGGTGATGCCCTCTATTCTTGGTGCTGGGGGGGCAGCAGTGGGAGGGCTTCTAGTGTCCTGGCCCCACTGGTGGACCTCCTGATGGCACCTGTGTTCTTATGTTCTTATGGCATGTCAGTACCGCTCAGACATATAATGGCAGGCTCCCCGAGAAAAACACTGCCCCCCTGAGCAAAAAAGTTGTTAGCTATGGGCCTGGAAAGCACACAAATGAACAGTTGTGCTGATTGTGTGTGTGTGTATCTGTGAAAAACAAAATCTCTTTCTCTTGGTCCTGAATGTTCTGCCATACAGCTTAATGGAGTACCCTTCCGTGGTAATATTTAGGAAGAGAGAGGGAAAATGCTCCCTGCATACATTCTTTCCACACCACACCAAACCTCTAGCATGCACATGAACACACATGAAGCTGCCTTATACTGAATCAGACCCTTGCTCCATCAAGGTCGGTATTGTCTACTCAGACCAGCAGCGGCTCTCCAGGGTCTCAGGCTGAGGTCTTCCCCATCACCTACTGCCTGGTCCTTTTAACTGCAAATGCCGGGGATTGAACCTGGGACCTTCTGCAGGCCAAGCAGATGCTCTGTCTCTGAGCCCCTGTCCAAACACATAAAGCTGCCTTATACTAGATCACTCAGCTGGCTGCCTGTGGAGAAGTGGGGAATCAAACTGGTTCTCCAGATTAGAGTTCGCCACTCATATCCACTACACCAAACTGGCTCTCAGGGGTAGGGGTGAGCACACACACAGAAAAATGGTATTTTTCAGTTTTGGGTAAACCAAGCCCGAAAAATGTCAGTATATACTGATATTCCCAAATCCCAATATCAGTAAGATACTGGGATTCAGGAAAAAACTGGTACTGCCAAATATATTCGGCCATTATTCGGAAAGTCCCCATAGAATAGAAGGGCATTGGAGCCTTTCCTTCCCCAATGCCCTTCCTCTAGTCAGTTTCACGCACTCTGGAGTGGCTGGGGAGTGAAATTGACCAGAGGAACCAGCTGGGCAGATGAGGAAGGGAAGACTGGGGAAGGAGGCATGTTTAAAAGATCCCCGCCCTTCCCCAGCCTGCATGCCTCCCCAAATCTCCCCAGGGAAGCCGAGGGAAGGCAGATTAAACTGCCTTCCCACCAAGACTTGGCTCCCCCAGGAGCCCCACAGCTGCGGGGCACCTGGGGAAGGGAAGGCAGAGCTTGACCATTGCCTTCCATCCCCGATTTGGGACCCCGAATAAAAGCCAAGTAAGTTTGGCTTTTATTCGGGAGCATCTTATCGGCAGCCGAATCAGGTCGGAGCATCTGATTTGGCTTAACTAATTACCCCCTCCCCCCCAAAAAAATCAATAAGGTACTTTACAGGTATTTTTTTTCCCCCATTCGGCAAGGCCAAATGCACACCCCTACTCAGGGGCAGAGCATCTGCTGGGCATGCAGAAGGTCCCAGGTTCCATCCTGGGCATCTCCAGGCAAAGGCAACAGGCAGGAGGTGATGTGAAAGACCTCCACCTGAGACCCTGGAGAGCCGCTGCCAGCCTGAGTGGACAATACTGACCTTGATAGACCAATGGTCTGATTCAGCATAAGGCAGTTCCACGTGTGTTCTCATGTGTGTTTTTCCAGCACTAGATACGAATGTCCACACCAACGACTCACAAAAAAGAGTTGTGCTGTTCTATTTTGAATTTGTTGCAACTTCCGGATATCCTTCAAGGGAAAAGCCATGTAGAGCTCATCTCAGTCTTCCAGACACAAGGTTATTATGGCCATGGTCTCTCCGTTCCAGGGAAGGGTACAGCTGCCCATTCTGTCTTTCCATCATCTTGAAGATCGGCCAAGAGTATTTTCTTGTTTCTCCCATCTGTACACTCAGTCTGTAGATCCCTGTGACCCCTTGCAGAGTTGCCAAAGCTTCGACGGCATCTATTGTAAACAACTTCTTCTTTTTTTCTTACACAGCCTGACTTTTACTGCTTGGGATTAAAACCGATGCTTTTAAAGATGATAATTTTAATTCTGTCAAGCTTTGTATTTTCTCGCCGAATGTGAGATGGAATGAAACATTTTTTTTTCCCCGTGCAATTTGGGGGGTTTATTATAGATGGTGCAATATGCGCCGGACCATCTGGACAGGAGTGGGAAAGAGAGAAGGAAGCCCACAAGCTGAGCTATGTTTTTCCTCCTTGGGTATGGCTGAATTCAGCCGTTGCCATCTCTGCTTGCAATACCGGCGGTTTGCTTTAGGTGGCAGCAGCATCTTGAGGATGGATTCAGAATGAAAGGGAAGGGCGGCAGCTTTAGGTGATGTCTTTGGTTGTTTCAAGTTTAATGGGTGTGACTGGCTGGGGGGAGGGGCTGCGGCTCAGTGGAAGAGCATCTGCTTGGCATGCGGAAGGTCCCCGGTCCAATCCCCAGCTCTCCAGTTAAACCTCCCAGTTAAAATTGGAAGCAGGGATAAGAACATAAGAACATAAGAGAAGCCAATGTTGAATCAGGCCAATGGCCCATCTAGTCCAACACTCTGTCACACAGTGGCCAAAAATACCAGGTGCCATCAGGAAGTCCAGCAGTGGGGCCAGGACACTAGGAGCCCTCCCACTGCTGCCCCCTCCAGCACCAAGAATAGAGTGCATCACCTGCCCCAGATTGAGAGTTCCCATCTATACCCTGTGGCTAATAGCCACTGATGGACTTCTGCTCCATATGTTTATCTAATTCCCTCTTGAAACTGTCCATGCTTGTAGCTGCCACCGGATCGGATCTGTAATGTAATCGAAGCCAAAACTTAAAGGTCGTAAGCCACACCCTTGTAGTCATAAGATTTTGGCCACATTCTAGGCATAAAGCCGCCTACGGGACGTATGATGGAACACCCAAGATCTTCCAAAGAAAGCCTGAATGCACCTGCACAACTGCAGAAGGGCCCTGGTCCAATCCTCAGCTCTCCAGTTAAAAGGTAGAGGGTGATGTGAAAGACCTCTGCCTGAGACCCTAGAGAGCCAAAACCAGCCTTAAAAGGCAACCGAGATTGATAAAACCAATTTAGAGTCCAGTGGCACCTTTAAGAGCAACAAAGATTTACTCAAGATATGAGCTTTCGTGCGCATGTGCACTTTTTCCAAATGTTGTTGTTGTTGAGTCACACAGTCGAGTCCGACTCTTTGTGACCCCGTGGACCACATCATGCCAGGCCCTCCTGTCTTCTGCCGTCCTTCAAAGTTTGCTCAGTTTCATGTTCGTTGCATTGGTGACACTGTCCAACCATCTCATCCTTTGCCGTCCCCTTCTTCTTTGACCTTCAATCTTTCCCAGCATCAGGGTCTTCTCCAGTGACTGCTCCCTTCTCATTTGGTGGCCAAAGTATTTGAGCTTCAACTTCAAGATCTGGCCTTCCAGGGAACAGTCAGGGTTGATTTCTTTTAGGATTGAATGATTTGATCTCCTTTTCAAATACCTGTTTGTAAAAGTATGCATGCACATGAAAGCTCGTACCTTGAATAAGACTTTGTTAGTCTTAATGGTGCCACTGAACTCTAAATTTGTTCTACTGCTTCAGACCAACACAGCTGACCACCTGGAACTAAGATTAATATAGTTTTGCGTGGGGTAGGGGGAGTTGACAAGGAAAATGTTTCTCCCTCTTCCAAAATAGTAGAACTCAAAAGCTCCCAATGAAGCTGATGGTTAGTAGGTTCAGGACAGACAAAAGGAAAAAATTCTTTACCCAGAGAGTGATTAAAACATGGGATTCGCTGCTAGAGGATGTAGTGATGGCCACAAAAATAAACAATTTTAAAAGGGGTTTTGATAGATTCGTGGAGGATAAGCTTATCAACGGCCACTAGCCACGGTGACTGAAGGGAACCTCCACATTCAGAGGTACTAAGCTTCTGAATCCCAGAGCCAGGAGGCAACATCAGGGGAAAGCCTTTGCCTCTGTGCCCTGCTGTTGGCCACTGTGTGAGACAGGATGCTGGACTAGATGGACCACTGGTCTGATCTAGCATTGATCCAGCAAGACGGTTCTTACGTAAGTCTTGCCTTCTGAGCCCTCTTGTTGAACCTCCAGAGGAACTGGTTGACTTCTGTGTGAGGCAAGATCCTGGACTAGATTGACCACTGGTCTGATCCAGCAGGTCTCTTCTGATGTTCTTTTGAAGGCCTCGGCCTCTATGCCCTCTTGTTGGCCTTCCAGAGGAACTGGTTGGCCATTGTGTGAGACAAGATGCTGGACTAGATGCACCATTGGTCTGATCCAGCAGGGCTCTTCTAATGTTCTTATGAAGGCCTTGACCTGTATGCCCTGTTGTTGGCCTTCCAGAGGAAGTGGTTGGCTATTGTGTGAGACATGATGCTGGACTAGATGGACCCTTGGTCTGATCCAGCAGGGCTCTTCTAATGTTCTTATGAAGGCCTTGACCTCTATGCTCTGTTGTTGGCCTTCCAGAGGAAGTGGTTGGCCACTGTGTGAGACAGGATGCTGGACTGGATGGACCACTGGTCTGATCCAGCAGGGCTCTTCTTATGTTCTTATGAAGGCCTCAGCCTCTGTGCCCTGTTGTTGGCCCTCCAGAGGAACCGGCTGGCCACTGTGTGAGACAGGATGCTGGACTAGATGGACCACTGGTCTGATCCAGCAGGTCTCTTCTGATGTTCTTATGAAGGCCTCGGCCTCTATGCCCTCTTGTTGGCCTTCCAGAGGAAGTGGTTGGCCATTGTGTGAGACAAGATGCTGAACTAGATGCACCATTGGTCTGATCCAGCAGGGCTCTTCTAATGTTCTTATGAAGGCCTTGTCCTCTATGCCCTGTTGTTGGCCTTCCAAAGGAAGTGGTTGGCCACTGTGTGAGACAGGATGCTGGACTGGATGGACCACTGGTCTGATCCAGCAGGGCTCTTCTTATGTTCTTATGAAGGCCTCAGCCTCTGTGCCCTGTTGTTGGCCCTCCAGAGGAACCGGCTGGCCACTGTGTGAGACAGGATGCTGGACTAGATGGACCACTGGTCTGATCCAGCAGGTCTCTTCTGATGTTCTTATGAAGGCCTCGGCCTCTATGCCCTCTTGTTGGCCTTCCAGAGGAAGTGGTTGGCCATTGTGTGAGACAAGATGCTGAACTAGATGAACCACTGGTCTGATCCAGCAGGGCTCTTCTAATGTTCTTATGAAGGCCTTGTCCTCTATGCCCTGTTGTTGGCCTTCCAAAGGAAGTGGTTGGCCACTGTGTGAGACAGGATGCTGGACTGGATGGACCACTGGTCTGATCCAGCAGGGCTCTTCTTATGTTCTTATGAAGGCCTCAGCCTCTGTGCCCTGTTGTTGGCCCTCCAGAGGAACCGGCTGGCCACTGTGTGAGACAGGATGCTGGACTAGATGGACCATTGGTCTGATCCAGCAGGGCTCTTCTAATGTTCTTATGAAGGCCTTGGCCTCTATGCCCTGTTGTTGGCCTTCCAGAGGAAGTGATGGGCTATTGTGTGAGACAAGATGCTGGATTAGATGGACCATTGTTCTGTCCTGTCAGGGTGCTTCTTATATTCCTGATGGACCAACGGTCTGATTCAGTATAAGGCAGTGTCATGTTTTCATGTCTTCATGCCTACACAGAACATGCTTCTAAGGCCAGGTTGAAATGCAAGAGGGTTTAGTGGTCTTGCCACCTGCTTCTTCCTAGCTGCTGAACCCAGAATACGGTCCATGATTACATGCTTGATGGTGGTGGTGGAAAGAGCTCTAAAGTCACAGCTGACATGGCAATCCCGTAGAGTTTTCCAGGCAAGAGATGTTCAGAGGGGGTTTGCCATTGCCTGCCTCTGTGCAGGAATCATGGACTTACATAACATAAGAACATAAGAGAAGCCAAAGTTGCATCAGGCCAATGGCCCATCCAGTCCAACGCTCTGTCACACGGTGGCCAAAAATACCAGGTGCCATCAGGAGGTCCACCAGTGGGGCCAGGACTTCCGTGGTGGTCTCCCATCCCAGTATTAACTGGGGCTGACGCTGCTTTTTGTGCTGTTTGTGTCCAGTGGCTTACTGATCACAGAATCATAGAATGTTAGAGTTGGAAGGGACCTTGCAGGTCATCAATCCACCCCCCTGAACTCTGCAGGAGCACAGCCAAAAGATAGCCCTACATACCTACAACATACCTGAAAGATGGTCATCCAGCCTCCGCTTGAAAACATCCAGGGAAGGAGCATCCACCACCTCCCGAGGCAGACTGTTCCACTGCTCAACCACTCTTACAGTTAGGAAGTTTCTCCTGATATCTAGCCGGTTTCGACTCCCTTGTAATTTCCACTCATTAGTTCTAGTCCTGCAATCCGGAGCAAGAGCGAATAGATCTGCTCCATCTTTTACATCTGTTCATGGTTTGGCTTTTGTTTTTTTGTGATGTTTTTAATTCCATGATGACTTGAACAGGACTCTGCAGAGGCAGCGTAGATAATAACCTAAGCAGATAGATTCCAAACAGCGATTTTTTTCAAAAAAATCTGAAACAGGATAATGGATTAAGAATATGATGGTGCCACTCCATCAGCAAGACCAGTCTCTCATTAACCTCATTAATAGATTATCACTAACTTTGGGAAAGTCCTTGTTTATTCTTTAAAGGGGAAATATACCCCAAAATTCCGTAATACTGATGTTTCATTGTCTGGTTTTATATTTGAAATATGTAATAGTCTGATTTTATATGTGAAATATGTCAGACATTTGGTAAAACATCTGATTTTACTTGTTGTACGCAACAACTCACAATATTTGACGGACCTGATGGATCCATATTTTCTCCCTACTCCCTCTTCCCTTCTGTATTTCACCTTTTTTGAGAAAGTAATATTTTTTTAAAAAAACAAGACCAAACTCTTAAACTTTCAGGGACAGAATGAGAGAGAAGAGAGAAGAGATCGGATTTATGCCCCACCCTTCACTCAGAATCTCCGAGCGGCTTACAATCTCCTTCCCTTCCTCTCCCCACAACAGACACCCTGGCTGAGTTCAGACTGGCAATTTGAAACGGGAGCCAGTCATGGCAAAAAAGACCCAGAGCAAACTGTTCCGGGTTTTCCCGGTCATACTGTGCCGATTGATGCGGGAGCATACCGGGAGGAGGCACGAGGGAGCGTTCAGACTGCTGGCCTGGAGGCGCAGCTGTAAACGGCTTTTTCCTGGTAATTCAGCTATGTGCACATGTGCGCATATGCGCTCATGCACATAAGCGCATCAGGGCAATTTGGGGAGGATCCTGTTGCACCGGCACCGCATTAGGTGGTAGAGCAGAGCACATCCAATCATATCGCTGCTGCCTCTCCAGGACAATCAAGTGCACCTTGCGCAGAAACACCCGGCGGACATTATTACCGCGGGTTATTCTCGGCTTTCTGGGTTAGCGTTCACACTTCCCGGGAGTGGAATGAAGAGGGATAAAGGCACTCTCCAGGATTTGCTACCACTTTCACCAGGTATCTTTTAAATGCGGGAGCAAAATGGTACACGGCGGGTTGACTACGGGTGGGGAATGCCAGACAGATGTGCCTGTGTGAACGCCCTCTTTAATCCGGTTGTGAAACATTGCTGAAACATGCCTATTTCATGGCAAACTGCCAGTCTGAACTCGGCCCCTGTGTGAGGTAGGTGGAGCTGAGAGAGCTCTTTTGAGGACTGCTCTTGAGAGAAGAGCTCTCAGAGAACTTTGACTGACCTACGGTCATCCAGCAGCTGCATGTGGAGGAGTGGGGAATCAAACCCAGTTCCCCAGATCAGATGGGTAGAATCTCCCAAACATCCTTTTCCATCTCATTTTTACTTCAGACCGGTTCTGGCCTGAAGGGAATCTTGACAGAAGGCCCCAAACCTGCATAAAAGTAACCGTGTGTCCCGTTTCTGAAAACCATTCCCTTTAGAACATGCCCACGAAGAGTCTTTTTTGCATGGCACAAAAACCATAAAATTTGAAACAACTACAGCTGGCTCCCTGAGGGATATGCAACTATTCCCCATTCCCCCACCGCTGCCGCACAGCCCATGAACTCAAAACGCTTGTTAAACAAAGATAATGAGGGATTCAAAATTAAAACTGAGGCATAATAACCTACCGTCTCTGGAGAGCTACCAAAATGGCCCATATTTTTCTGGTTTGGGAATCTATTTCTTCATAAAGTTCAACATTGCTCTTCCCCCCCCGCCCCTCAATTGAGTTTTGAGCAGTGTCTTTGGGGAAAAAACATGACAGTAAGTTCAGAAAACTTCTAAGACAAGCTGTTGAGAGGTTTCTTGTTTTTACTGGCATCACAATTCCTGGGAGGGGCCAACTTCCTACAAACACAATCAAAGCTCCCTTGTAAAAACAAGGTTTAATAAAGCTAAGCTACCTACATCGATGTAACGTTCTCCCGTAAAGGGAAAACGAGAAAACAAGCAAACAGCTCGGAGAGTCCTGCTCGTTCAAACATCTCAACCCCGACTTGTAATTTTAAGTTTAATTGCAACTTTTATGTGCCTTGGAAACTTAGCATTTCCCTTAAAGTCTCTTGGACTTCTTCCCCCTCCCCCTCCCCCGCCCGATAGCTATTTCCTTTACAAAGCACTTCAGTGTATCATTTTTATGTAGCCGGAGTTTGTCGCGTCTCACGACGGTGGCGTACGGACCTGTTTTCATACATTTTTTAAGAGGAGCTTATAGGAAAAGTTAGAGCAACTACAATAATATTTGTATTGGTTCCGTAAATCAAAACAAGGTTTGTAAAATTAACGAGAATCTGCTAAGTCTTTAAATCCCGCCAGCAATTGCGCCGGAGCTACGGAAACAAGACAAATAAATATGGGAGAAGGGTAGAACTGTTCAAGGGAAATGCTTGCCTTCATTAACTTAACTCGTGTTCAAAGAGAGATAAGAACATAAGAACATAAGAGAAGCCAATGCTGAATCAGGCCAATGGCCCATCTAGTCCAACCTCTGTCACACAGTGGCCAGAATATACCAGGTGCCATCAGGAGGTCCATCAGTGGGGCCAGGACACTAGAAGCCCTCCCACTACTGCCCCCTCCCAGCACCAAGAATAGAGTGCAGCACCTGCCCCAGACTGAGAGTTCCCATCTATACCCTGTGGCTAATAGCCACTGATGGACTTCTGCTCCATATGCTTATCTAATTCCCTCTTGAAACTGTCCATGCTTGTAGCTGCCACCACCTCCTGTGGCAGTGAATTCCATGTGTTAATCACTCTTTGGGTGAAGAAGGACTTCCTTTTATCTGTTCTAACCCGACTGCTCAGCAATTTCATGGAGTGCCCATGAGTTCTTGCATTGTGAGAAAGGGAGAAAAGTACTTCTTTCTCAACCTGCTCTATCCCATGCATAATCTTATAAACCTCGATCATGTCACCCCCTCAGCCGTCGTTTCTCCAAGCTAAAGAGCCCCAAGCGTTTTAACCTTTCTTCATAGGGAAGGTGTTCCAACCCTTTTATCATTCTAGTTGCCCTTCTCTGCACTTTTTCCAATGCTATAATATCCTTTTTGAGATGTGGCGACCAGAACTGTACACAGTATTCCAAATGAGGTCGCACCAATGATTTATACAGGGGCATGATGATATGTGGGAAGGTGGATGGGAGAAGCCCGCGTACAGTGAGAATACGCACCGTTTCAGACTGACAGATGTCCATCTTGTGATGAGCTGTGGTATCTTCCACACAAGCGTTCTTCAAAGGGGAAGGATGCCTCAGTTCTTTCAGTAAGCCATCCAATACTTATTTATTGGCTGAAAACATTGATTAGCCACGTTCCTTCCTCGCAGAAGTCAATGTGGCTTACAAACAATACAAATAAGCAGGAACTCCTTTGCATATTAGGCGACACACCCCTAATGTAGCCAATCCTCCAAGACCTTACAGAGCTCTTCTTACAGGGACCTACTGTAAGCGCTTGGAGGATTGGCTACGTTCGGGGCTTTTTTTTTTTGTAGAAAAAGCCCAGCAGGAACTCGTTAGCATAAATAGGCCACACCCAAGAGCAGAAACTCATTGGCTTATTAGGCCACACCCCTGATCAGACAGCTCATTAGCATGTTAGGCCACACCCCTATGTTCCCAGAAGTGTGGTCATCCAGCCACACCCACCTTTTGCTTCTTATTCTGTTTGCCTTGTTTGTTGTCAAAACCCAGGGGTTTTTTTGTAGCAAGGAACTTCGGGAGCCAGCCGGAACTCTGTTACTGTGTGTTCCTGCCCAAAAATAGTCCTGGCTACGTTAGGGGTGTGTGGCCTAATATGCAAAGGAGTTCCCACTACAAAAAGAGCCCTGACAACAATGATAACAAAGAAAAGGCCATGGAAATCCCCAATTAGGACTCCCAATAGATCCAAAACTAAGTTATCCCAATGCCGTCCTAAATAAAGCTGTTGTCCTGAAGATTGGCAGTGAGGAGGTCAGGCTGCACTTCCCTGGGGAGGTTGCTCCATGATCATGGGGCTGCCACAGGAAAGACCCTCTCTTCTGTGCCCACCAGATGTTCCTTTGACTGGTGGGACAGCCACGAGGACCTCTCCCTCTGAGCTTAACTCCTGGGCAGGAATTTATGGGAGAAGATGGTCTCTTCCAATGCTCCCTCTAAGCTGTGGAGCCTTGTGAGCAAAAAAAATACTACTTTGTGAGCTACTGGGATTACAGTTGTGAGTGAGCGATTTGGCCACGGCATAAATTAGTTTGCTCTGGAGCCACCCTTCCTGAGCTAAGACAAAAATGTGTGAGTCGGAGGCTAAAAAAAACTGTGAGCTCACTCACACTAACTCAGCTTAGAAGGAACACTGGTCTCTTCAGATATCCTGGTCCCAAGCTGCATAGGGTAATTTAGATAATGTCTCCTCCCTCCCTCCCTCCCTCCCTCCCTCCCTCCCTCCCTCCCTCCCTCCCATCCATCCATCCTTCCCTTCCTTCCTGCCTGCCTGCCTGCCTGCCTGCCTGCCTCCCACCTACCCACTGATCTATACAAATGATTGATAAACACATGAACACATGAAGCTGCCTTATATTGAATTAGACTCTCGGTCCATCAAGGTCAGTCTTGTCTACTCAGACCAGCAGAGCTCTCCAGGTTCTCAGGTTGAGGTCCTTCCCATCACCTACCACCTGGTCCTTTTACCTGGAGATGCCAAGAGTTGGTCCCAAGCTGCATAGGGAAATTTCGATAATGTCTCCCTCCCTTCCTTCCTTCCTTCCTTCCTTCCTTCCTTCCTTCCTTCCTTCCTTCCTTCCTTCCTTCCTTCCTTCCTTCCTTCCTTCCTTCCTTCCTTCCTTCCTTCCTTCCTTCCTTCCTCCCACTGACCAACAGACCGACCGACAGACTGACCAACCGACCGATCTATCCAAATGACTGATAAACACATGAACACATGAAGCTGCCTTATATTGAATTAGACTCTCGGTCCATCAAGGTCAGTCTTGTCTACTAAGATCAGCAGGGCTCTCCAGGTTCTCAGGTTGAGGTCCTTCCCATCACCTACCACCTGGTCCTTTTAACTGGAGATGCCAAGAGTTGAACCTGGGACCTTTCAGATATCCTGGTCCCAAGCTGCATAGGGAAATTTCGATAATGTCTCCCTTCCTTCCTTCCTTCCTTCCTTCCTTCCTTCCTTCCTTCCTTCCTTCCTTCCTTCCTTCCTTCCTTCCTTCCTTCCTTCCTTCCTTCCTTCCTTCCTTCCTTCCTTCCTTCCTTCCTCCTCCGACTGACCAACCGACTGACCGACCGACCGATCTATCCAAATGACTGATAAACACATGGACACATGAAGCTGCCTTATATTGAATTAGACTCTCGGTCCATCAAGGTCAGTCTTGTCTACTCAGACCAGCAGGGCTCTCCAGGTTCTCAAGTTGAGGTCCTTCACATCCCCTACCTCCTGGTCCTTTTAACTGGAGATGCCGACAGTTGAACCTGGGACCTTTTGGGTCAATGTTCCCTCTAAGCTGTGGAGTCTTGTGAGCAACACTTCTACTTTGTGAGCTACTGACATTAAAGTTGTGAGTGAGAGATTTGGCTACTGCATGAATTAGTTTGCTCTGGAGCCACATCCTTCCTGAGCAAAGAAAAAATTGCATGAGCCAGAGGCTAAAAAAACGTGAGCTAACTCAACTTAGAGGGAACACTGTTTTGAATGCATTTGGTTGAGGACAGTGGGGGTTTAGATCATGGCTGGCATCCTGCCTTACCTGAATCTCCTCCTCCTCCTGAATTATCCCCTCCCCATGCCCGCAAAACAGTCACAATCAATGCTCCCTCTAAGATATGGAGTCTTGTGAGCAAAAATTCTACTTTGTGAGCTACTGGCATTAAAGTTGTGAGCAAGCCATTTGGCTACTGCATAGATTAGTTTGCTTTGTAGCCATCCTTCCTGAGCTAAGACAAAAATGTGTGAGCTGGAGCTAGCTCACTCTGACTCAGCTTAGAGGGAACATTGGTCACGATCCAGGATTGGGAGGGCGTTACAAAATATAAATTTGCCATTTTGTTTTGCCTGCGTATGATATGTTGTGGCGTGATGTGGTCCATGGGGTGGCGAAGAGTCAGACTCGACGGTGCAACCGAACAACGACGACGACAACAAATACGTTGTGATAGTTTCACGGTTTTAATTATTTTAAACTTGTCCAGCGCCTAGAACCCCACATTTGTGGGAATGTGTTGAGTCACAAATGGAATGAAATAAATATATCAATAAAATAAATGCCAAGCGGATGCTCTGCCAGTGGGCCACAGCCCCTCCCCGAAGACCAGAATACACTACCACTACCACTACCACTATTCTTGCCATCTGCGGCAGACGTAGGGGATGGCTGAGGAAGATCAATCTTGCCCCGCTGTGACCAATATTGCCGGATGGAGCAGAATAACATTGAGCGGCGGCCTTCTGTGAAACCGACGCCATCTGGTTGAGTTTGTTTAACTGTTGAGCACTTTAACGTAGAATGTTTTATCTGTTTTATGTTGTTTTATCCTGGCACTCGTTGCCCCATTGTAAGCCGCCCTGAGCCCGTTCGTGGGGAGGGCGGGGTAAAAGTGGAATTATTATTATTATTATTAACAACAACAACAACTATTTTGCTAAACCCTAAAGTCAATGGAGAAGTTTGAGAGGGTAGCTCCGTGCATGCAAAGGAGCTTGTGTGCACAGATGCAGGGTAGAATACCGGAAGTCATACATGAAGATACATGGAGCTGCCTTACACTGAATCAAACCATCGGCCCATCAAGGTCAGTCTTGTCTACTCAGACTGGCAGCTGCTCTCCAGGGTCTCAGGCAGAGGTCTCTCACATCACCTCCTGCCTGGTCCTTTTAACTGGTGATGCCGGAGATCAAACCAGGGGCCTTCTGCGTTAAGAGCACAGGCTCTTCCACTGAGCCACAGCCTCTCCCTGAAATAGATAGTGCTGTGCCTTGCTTCCACTGCTCATTTTTGTCCCTAATGAAGTGCTCAGTTCTGCAGTAAAGGATGTTGGTGTCACTTTGGCCACAGGAGCGGGGTTCATAAATGAAGTGCCTTTTGTCTCTGAAGCACACCGGGGAGCGTAATCCAAACCAATCTGGGGATAATCACTCATCCTGCCGTCTTCCTCCTCCGTACAGTGAAGTATGTCCTTATTTATTTATTTGGGATACTGTAACGTTTCTTTCCTGCAGAACTGGCCTCAGGGTTACAAACCAATGAAGTCGGGCTCCGGGGATTCTCCTACTACCACCAACAGGTTCGGAAAGGAAAAATAGCTCCTCTGTGAAGTGTATTGCCTAACCTCTTAGTTCCCGGTCTCAAACAAACAATAAACCCCACAATGCTCAAGTATGTACAATTCCCTGGTGTTGTGTGGTATCCCCCTTCCCCCCCCCACATCAGTTACACCCCAAGATTCTTTGGCTTCCAGATGGCAGAGGTGCAGGGAAAGGGAAAGAGGGAAAAAACTCAATGGTAGAGCATCTGCTTGGCATGCAGAAGGTCCAAGGTACAATCCCCAGCATCTCCGGTTAGAAGGACCAGGCAGCAGGTGATGGGAAAGACCTCAGTGGCTCAGTGGTAGAGCATCTGTTTGGCATGCAGAAGGGCCCAGGTTCAATCCCTGGCACCTCCAGTTAGAAGGACCAGGCAGCAGGTGATGGGAAAGACCTCAATGGCTCATTGGTAGAGCATCTGTTTGGCATGCAGAAGGGCCCAGGTTCAATCCCCGGCATCTCCAGTTAAAAGGACCAGACAGTAGGTAATGGGAAAGACCTCAGTGGCTCATTGGTAGAGCATCTGCTTGACATATAGAAGGTCCCAGGTTCAATCCCCAGCATCTCCAGTTAAAAGGATCAGGCAGTAGGTGATTGGAAAGACCTCAGTGGCTCATTGGTAGAGCATCTGCTTGGCATGCAGAGGGTCCCAGTTTCAATCCTCAGCATCTCTGGTTAGAAGGACCAGGCAGTAGGTGATGGGAAAGACCTCCGCCTGCAACCTTGGAGAACTCCTGCCAGTCTGAGTGGACAGTATCGACCTTGAAGGCCTAATGGCCTGATTTAGTATAAGGCAGCTTCATACGTGTTCAGATGCCTCTAGTCTGATATTAAAAGCAAGGTCTTCCAGTCAAGGCAGAAAGTCCACATCAGGGTTTTCAAGAGGAAGTAGCAGCAGCCCGAATACTTCAACAGAACATCAGTCAAGATCACAGTAAGAGAAATTCTCTCGATTCCTCTTTACCCCTGTTTCTCCCTGAAGCCCAACAAGCCATTCATTTTCCTCTTTTTTAGGAAATTGGAGTCAGGATGTAATCGATTCAGTTTTGACCAAGGACAAATCTGGAGAGAGAAGGAGCAGGGGGGAAGGCCCTGCAAAAATTCAGGATTCCACTCCGTAGAGGCTCAGAGGTAGGCAGCGTCTTACTTAACCTTTCCTATCCTGCTGGAGCACCACCCTGTGGTATGTAACATTAAACAGCCACAAGGTCTGCAGTTACCAAAGGGCAGGGCTTTTTTTGTAGAAAAAGCCCAGCAGGAACTCATTAGCATAACAGGCCACACCCAGCATCAGAAATTCATTAGCATATTAGGCCACACCCCTGACAGCACAGCTCATTGGCATATTAGGTCACACACCACATGTTGCCAGAAGTGTGGTCATCCAGCCACACCCACCTTTTGCTTCTTATTCTGTTTACTTTGTTTGTTGTCAAAACCCCAGGGCTTTTTTTGGTAGCAGGAACTCCTTTGCATGTTAGGCCACACACCCCTCATGTAGCCAGTCCTAATGAGTTTCTGCTGTTGGGTGTGGCCTATTATGCTAATGAGTTCCTGTTGGACTTGGCCAACTCAGGAGCCAGCTGGGACTCCGTTCCTGTGTGTTCGTGCCCCAAAATAGCCCTGCCAAAGGGTGTATTGGTCTTCCTGCAAAGAGAAATCAAAATGAAACCAAAGAGAAACCTCTCTCTTAAAAGACAAACGGGAGAGAATAAGGAGAATCAATGTGTATGTCTAAAAGAGTAGAATTTGGAAAAAGGGATTCCACTCCACAGAACAATGCTAAATTAAAGGGCCCTTTCACGTATGCTCAATGATGCACTTTCAATCCACTCCGGCGACGGTTTACAAGGCGATTTTGCCGTTTCACACCGTAAAATCCAGTTGCAAAGTGCATTGAAAGTGGAACAGGAAGAGTGTTATGTAGTGTGTATGAAAGCCAAGACTCCTTTCCTTGAACCACTAGAGCAGGGGTGTCGAACTCATTTGTGATGAGGGCCAGATCTGGCAGAAATGAGACCTTGTCGGGCCGGGCCGTGCGCGTCATAAAATGTAATGCCAGGTAGCAGAGCTATAAACTTTATAAACACATTTTTTTTTTAACTTAAAATAAAAACACACTCAAAACATTAGCTCTGTAAACTGCAAACCTACTTTTGATTTGTTAACATCCACCACAGGAATCTCAGGCTCAGAGTTCCGAATCCAGGACCCAGGCTGAAACATGAAATGGCTGAGTGATTGAAAGAGCCTGGCGAAGCAAGCTATGATGCAGCAGCAGCAGCAGAACTGGAAGCAGGAGACGGCCAGTTCCACTGCGGGCCTGATGGAAGCCCTCCGGGGGCCTGATTTGGGCTCCATGCCACCTGTTTGACACCCCTGCTATAGAGCCCCTCATGCCTTCTTACCATAAACATTGACCAAAGTTTGAGGGACACCAACCAGAGCCTGAAAAATCTACCTCACAATGTAGCTCTTGGGTGATTCAATCATAAACCGAGGTAGGTCCTTTAGCTCATCTACTGGCTATGGTCAGCAGATATAAATCAAGATTCTCCCCGTGCTAATTCAATAATCTGCAATCGGAAACACCTCAGGAATCTCCTCCAGCCCACATCCTGGCCCCTTCGATCTCAGTAGGACTGAGTAACCATATCCCAGTCTTGATCCTGGGCCTGCACCAATCGAGTGTTGGATCCTCAGGTGGTACCAATCAGAAAGTCATCAGAAAGTCCACCCAAGGGGCAGCAGATTCTAAAAGTTTGAACCAGTGTCATTGTGCATCCCAGTTCTGTGACATTCTAGGCCAAAAGCAGGACTCCTCCATTGGTGGCCAGATAAATACAGGTGTATAAGAAGGGTATCGCAAGCCCTCCATCTTGGTAGTGGGTCCCTTTCCAGAACATTCTTCCCATCGGTCTGAGCACAAAATCACCCAACCTTTTCTTTTCAAGACAGGGGGAGTAAGGTTTCTTCCTCACCTGCTCTGTTCTCCTTCCCAAATGTAACCTTCCATGTCTTTCTAGAAGAGAAGAAGAAGAGATTGGATTTATACTCTGCCCTTCACTACCTGAAGGAGTCTCAGAGCAGCTCACAATCTCCTTTTCCTTCCCTTCCCCACAACAGACACCCTGTGAGGTAGGTGGGACTGAGAGAGCTCCTTCAAGAACTTCTCTTTCCAGAACAGCTCTGAGAGAACTTGTGACTGACCTAAGGTCACACCAGCAGCTGCATGTGGAGGGGTAAGGAATCAAACTCGGTTCTCCCAGATTAGAGTCCACTCTCCTAACCACTACAGGTAGTGAAATCCAATCTCCTCCTCCTCATGGGTAGTGTCAGGGAGCAGGTCTGGCTGGCTGCAGTAGGATGAGGTGGCAGGATGACGACGGGGCAGCCGAGGGACAGAAAGAGGCGGCAGCGGCCAGGGATAGCAATGGGCGTGTGACACAGGGCTTTTGGCAGGTGTGAGAGGCTCTTGCCGGGGTGGGGGAGGGTGGCAGGGTTCGGTGTGATGGCACCTACATCCATGGCCCACCCTAGGCGAAAGTCTAGTTTGCCTAGTGGGTGGGCCGGCCCTGGAAGTATGTATGTCAGGGCCTCCCCCCACCATCAAGTAGCAGCTGACTTATGGCAACCTGGTAGGGTTTTCAAGGGAAGGGGTGTTCGGAGATGGTTGGCCATTGCCTATCTCTGCGCCACGACTCTGGTCTTCCTTAGCAGTCGAAAAGAGCAAGCGCCCAGTAGCATCTTGAAGACTGCAGTGACTCACAAAAGCTCATTCCCTGCCCCCATTTTCTTGTTCATCTGGAAGGTGTTCCTGGACTCTGGCTCTTTTCGACTGCTTATTGACAGACTAACGTGGCTGCCCATCTTGATCTATCTACCTGGCATTCCTTGAGGGTCTCCCATCCAAATAATCAGCAGAGCCAACTCTGCTTAGCTTTCAAAGCCTGACAGAATTGGGCTAGTGTCAGATAAACTGCCACGTTTCACTTGCCTTGCCTTAGACACTATGTCCATTGTTTGTTTTAATTAGATTGCACACATGCGCATAGTTTGCTTCGCTGAAACTGTGGGAGAACTCTCTGCCGCCGACTGCTATCTAAGTGGCCTTGAACAAGAGGTGAAGGCATGTCTTCCCAGCCGGTGGAAACATTCTTGCCTTTTGAAAGTGGGAAGGAGGGGGCTGTTCTCCCGTTCATTATGTAAACTCCCACCGGGAGAATTCCCACGTGCGCGCTAAGTTTTCATTTGCTAGTTGAGCTTCTGCATCATACTATATCTGTAGGCTTTCATGCCTGGTGGGGTATTCCTGGCAATAACTCTGCTACCAGTGGCAACCTACTTGTATTCCAATAAAGCATATCTTTCTTCTGAAGAGTGCCTGGACTTGCTTGTTGTTGACCCTGACAGCTAGCTGGGACTATCTGGGTCAGATCTAGGACCTCTTGACACGTTAGAGTCCTCGTGTTTGTGGAGCAACACGCGAGGATACTGAAGCGGACATCTGAGGGGCATTTGATGCCTCTGAGACTCCTACATTTCCTTTCCTCCCCACGATGGGGCACATGGGCAGGAGCAGCTGCAGCCTTCCCCTCCGTGCTTTGCTTCTCCTCCTCGCTGAAGTGCAACGTGCAGCCGCTACGGGCCCTGCCACCGACTCTGTCACCAGCCTTTTGTGCTTTCATTTGAAAGAAGAGAGGCCATTACAGTGACCCTAAAGCCATGAGTGAATGCGTATTTAATGAAACAATTAACATGAAATGAATAATTTTGCTGTACGTCTTGAGTCACGCAAAAAAAGAAAAGAAAAAAAGGAATGCCGGTTTCCACAAAAACATCTCCACTGTAAGGGTTGTAGAACTTTTACAGCCCTCCCTTCTGTTTTTCCATCCTTTATTTTACTTTCTTTCTCCTTCCCACCCTTCCCTTCCTTTCCTTCCTTCCTTCCCTCCCTCTCTTTTTCTTTCTTTATCCCTTCCTTCCTCGTTTCATTTCCTCCCTTTCTTTATTTTTCTCCCTCCCTCCTTCCTTCCTTTATCTTTCTTTATCTCTCCCATCCTCCCTCCCTTTTTCTTTCTCCCTCCCTCCCTCCCTCCCTCCCTCCCTTCCTTCCTTCCTTCCTTCCTTCCTTCCTTCCTTCCTTCCTTCCTTCCTTCCTTCCTTCCTTCCTTCCTTCCTTCCTTCCTTTCTCCTTCCCTTCCTCCCCTTATTTTTCTCCCTACCTTTCTTTTTTTTTCTGTAGCCCTCCCTCCCTCCTTCCTTCTCTCCCTCCCTCCCTCGTTTCCTTCCCTCCCTCCCCTCCCTTCCTTTTTTCTTTCTTTTTTTCTTTCTCCTTCCTTCCTTCCTTCCTTCCTTCCTTCCTTCCTTCCTTCCTTCCTTCCTTCCTTCCTTCCTTCCTTCCTTCCTTCCTTCCTTTCTTTCTTTCTTTCTTTCTTTCTTTCTTTCTTTCTTTCTTTCTTTCTTTCTTTCTTTCTTTCTTTCTTTCTTTCTTTCTTTCTTTCTTTCTTTCTTTCTCCTTCCTTCCTTCCTTCCCTTCCTTTCTTTTTCTTTCTGTATCCCTCCCTCCCTCCTTCCTTCTCTCCTCCCTCCCTCGTTTCCTTCCTCCCTCCCTCCTTCTCCCTCCCTTCCTTTTTTTCTTTCTTCTTTCTTTCTTCTTTCTTTCTTCTTTCTCCTTCCTTCCTTCCTTCCTTCCTTCCTTCCTTCCTTCCTTCTTTCTTTCTTTCTTTCTTTCTTTCTTTCTTTCTTTCTTTCTTTCTTTCTTTCTTTCTTTCTTTCTTTCTTTCTTTCTTTCTTTCCTTCCTTCCTTCCTTCCTTCCTTCCTTCCTTCCTTCCTTCCTTCCTTCCTTCCTTCCTTCCTTCCTTCCTTCCTTCCTTCCTTCCTTCCTTCCTTCCTTCCTTCCTTCTCTCTCTCTCTCTCTCTCTCTCTCTCTCTCTCTCTCTCTCTCTCTCTCTCTTTCTTTCTTTCTTTCTTTCTTTCTTTCTTTCTCCTTCCTTCCCTTCCTTTATTTTTCTTTCTGTATCCCTCCCTCCTTCCTTCTCTCCCTCCCTCCCTCCCTTCCTTCCTTCTCTCTCTCTCTCTCTCTCTCTTCCTTCCTTCCTTCTTTCTCTCTCCCTCCCTTCCTTCCTTCTCTCCCTCCCTCCCTTCTGCCTCCCACCTCCTTGATTCAGTTGAGTCACCATATGGCTAAACAATTTGCCTGTACCCCCCATATCCCCGCACAAGGTCATCCTCCCGCACATGAACCACGTTCTCGACTGCTGCACTGCTGAATCCCTCAAGTACAGACTCTCGACGCCGGCCTACCACTTCTGTCTCCTGCAGCATCCAACCCCCAGGTCTCCCTTTGTTTTCTCTGTTTTTGTTCCCACCTTGTCCTTCCCCCTCGGCGAGCCTCTCTGCTGCTTTGTGTATCTAACCTATGCAGCACCAGCCTCTGAAAACTCTTTTGCTCCTATTGAAATGACTTCAGTCTAGAGCAGCAAAATGGAAATCGGCATTCATATAAAAATATGGATCTTCTGAAATTCTGCGTTGCTTTTTTCAAATGGCTATTGACTGTGAGAGAGTCAAGCTCTTGAGTTGCTTCAAATGACCTTGGCACTTATTATTCTGCCTATGGTTACGCAGGTCTGTTACCTTGCCCATCTTAATGACTGCAGATTGCAAGAGATGCCCACAAACACTTGGGGGGGGGAGTTTGCTTTTTAAAACAAGCCCTTCCTAATTGTTCTAAATTGTATTGGGATTTTTGTTTCATATTGTGTGCCCGGGTCGATTGCTCATCTTAACGAAAAGATGGATTTGGTGACATTGGAGAGATAAACTGGGAAATACAATAGTCATAAACAGAAAAATTAAATGCATTAAAATGTTGTGAACTTGTGTTTGAAGCACATTGAATAACGCTAATCCATTTTTTAAAAAGGTTATCACTGATCATTGTTAGGAACTTGGGTAGTCTGGTTAATCATGGAACCTAAGTTGGATACTATTGCCAGCTATGGTTACCGACCTCCAGGAGTTCTCATAAGAAAGTAAGAGAAGGCACATTGGATCAGGCCAATGGCCCACCCAGTGTGTCACACAGTGGGCCAAAACCCAGGTGCCATCAGGAGGTCCACCAGCATGGCCAGGACTCCAGAAGCCCTCCCACGGTTACCCCTTCAGCACCAGGAATACAAATTATCACTGCCCCAGAGAGAGTGTTCCAGCTATACTGTTATGTACTGAGCCTGAACAGTACCTGGAAACTGGCCAAGCTTGTTCCACCAGAAGAATAGATAGCCAGGACAGAGGATATAGAGGAGTAGTTGTAATGTAAATAGCCTATTCTTGGTGTTAGGGGAGTGGTTTTTGCTGGCTTTATAAACAGGGCTGCAAGGCCAGATTTTCTGTCTTAGGGTTAAGCTGGAATCACTAATAAACTATGAGCTGATGATTATATGCATCTCAAACCCAGTATATTTCATATACCTTGTGGCTAATAACTACTCATGGGCCTCTGCTGTTAAGAACAGAAGGAGAGCCATGCTGGATCAGGCCAATGGCCCATCCAGGGTGTCACACAGTGGACCCAAACCCAGGTGCCATCAGGAGGTCCAGCAGCAGGGCCAAAATTCCAGAAGACCTCCCACTGTTTCCCCAGCACCAAGAGGACAGAGCATCATTGCCCCAGACATAGTGATCCATCTATACCATGTAACTAATATGTTTCTCCAATTCCCTCTTGAAACTGTCCATGCTTGTAGCTGCCACCACTTCCTGTGGCAGTGAATTCCACCTGTTAATTACTCTTTGGGTGAAGAAGTACTTCCTTTTATCTGTTCCAAGCCTACTGCTCCTTAACATCATTGAGTGCCCACCAGTTCTTATATTGTGAGAAAAGGGAAAAAACGCTTGCAATGATTTCATGTTTTGGTGTGTGTGTTTCTTTAAATGTTTAGTTTGACTGCAGTTCTGTAAGAAGAGTGATAGAAGGAGACAAGTGTGATGTAATTGGCTGATGACTGAGTGTGTGGGAGGAGGGGTGTCTCTTAGGAGGATTCTGTGTGTGAAGTTTGAAGAGACAGCATAGTCTGTGTGACTATGGGAGTTTTTTAGTCTATTCTGTGTGAATAAGACAGTTTAGTCTGTGTGAATATGAGTTTTGAGTCTATTCTGTGTGAATAAGACAAAGAGTTCAGTCTGTATGGCTATATAGATCAGAGAGAAAGAGATTAGACTGAGTGTCCATGCCTGTCAAAATGGCGTTTTGGGAGTTTGAGAGACTGTTTCTGACACCAAGCTTTGCCAGTTATATTTACAATTTCCTTTCATCAGCAACAGTTCAAAATAACCAGAAACCTATTTTGTTCATTATTAAATAAATCATTTTTTGTTTAAACTTATCCCAGAGATCAGAATAGTTCTTCCTCAGGGCCACATAGTCCTCTGAAATGCCCAGACCCTAGGTCATTCCACCAAAAGAGAAAGATTTGGAATTTTAATTCCTGGCGGCAGCAGAAATGTACCAAGTTTAGGTACACAAAGGTCCTTTCCACACTTGGATCTCATCCCTGGTTTTATCAAAGTTCAACTCGCGACACAATACCTTGCATTTATCCCAGCATCTGTTTATCCCGGGACCAGTGTGGAGCAAAATTGGGGTGACCTCAGTGTAATGTGGAAACAAAAAATACCCTGAGATAATTACAGGGGTGAACTCATGTGTAGTGTAGAATGTAAGTTCGGGGAGAGGGTTGAACCAGGATTTAAGGTCTAGTGCAGAAAGGAGCAGAGAGTGTTTTAAAGGTAAAATCATCTCCCCGATAAGCAAGGCTGCCACAGGTCTTCTTTCTCTTCTTTCTCTGTCCCTTGCATAATTTTGTAAACCTCTGTCACATCACCCCTAAATGGTTGTTTCTCCAAACTAAAGAGCCCTAACCTCTTTAAAGAGCTCTAACCCTATCTGGAATTACAACTGACCTTCACACTACTGAGAGCAGTTCCCTGGAAGGAAATGGCAACTTCAGCAGGTGGGCTATATGGCTTCACACCTGTCCCGAGCTTCCTCCCTTCCCCAGACTCTCAACCAGGGTTCCTCTAACTTTTTCAAGCTTGCAGGGACACCTAGAATTCTGACATAACGTTTTTAAAAAATTGCAAAGCCAATCAATCTCCAATAGCCAATTGGAAGCCTTGCAGGGAAAAGCCCCGCCTGGCCCCACTCATGGCAACCAGCGCCATGGCAACCGCAGGCACCATATTGGAGACCTCAGCTCTAAACTCTGTCCTTCCCAGACACCACCCACAAATCTCCAGAAATTTACCAAGTTGGCGATGGAAACCCGGTCCCAATTTACTAGCCTGCTCAGTTCCTTTGTCTTGAATCCAAAAGTAGCAAAGTCCTCCCTGGCCACCACAGTGCATGTGCGTGCATATGTGTTGGTGGGATGGGGGATTCGGGTTACCAGATCCAGGTTGGGAAACTCCTGAAGATTTAGGGGTGGGGCCTGCAGATGACAGTGACCTCAGTGGGGCACAAAGTCATAGTGTCCACCCTCCAAAGCATCCATATTCTCCAGGGGAACTGATCTCTCTAGTCCAGAGATGAGCTGTAATCCTGGGGGATCCACAGGTCCCCCCTGGAGGCTGGCATCCCTGCCTAATGCACAGAAGGCAGGTAAAGAAGAAGAAGAAGAAGAGGAGGAGGAGGAGGAGGTGATTGGATTTACACCCTGCCCTTCGCTCGGAGCAGCTTACAAACTCTTTTCCCTTCCCCTCCCCACAACAGAAACCCTGTGAGGTAGGTGGGGCTGAGAGAGCTCTGGGAGAACTGTCCTTGAGAGGACAGCGCTGACAGAACTATGGCTCGCCCAAGGTCATCCGGCAAGTGCAAGTGGAGGAGCGGGGAATCAAACCCGGCCTAATATGCTCATGAGTTTCTGCTGTTGGGTGTGGCCTATTATGCTAATGAAGAAGAAGCAGCAGTTGTATTTATTCCCTGCCTTTCACTACCCAAAGATGTCTCAGAGCAGTTTACAAACTCCCTTCCCTTCCCCTCCCCACAACAGACACCCTGTGAGGTAGGTGGGGGCTGAGAGAGCTCTTGACAGAAACTGCTCTTTTTCAAGAACAGCTCTTATCAGAACTACGGCTTGCCCAAGGTCATCCAGCCAGGTGCAAATGGAGGAGTGGGGAATCAAACCCAGTTCTCCCAGATTAGAGTCCACATGCTTAACCACTACACCAAGCTTTATAAAAGAAGAAGAAGGAGGAGAAGGAGGAGAAGGAGAAGAAGAAGAGGAGGAGGAGGAGAAGAAAGAAGAGGAGAAGAAGGAGGAAGAAGGAGGAGGAGGAAGAGGAGAAGGAGAAGGAGAAGAAGAGGAGGAGGAGGAGGAGGAGGAGGAGAAAGAGGAGGAGAAGAAGGAGGAGGAGGAAGAGGAGAAGGAGGAGGAGGAGGAGAAGAAGGAGAAGAAGAAGAGGAGGAGGAGGAGGAGGAGGAAGAGATTGGATTTATACCCAAGATTTATAAGCTTTACATGAAACCCCTCATAGTTGGAGATGAAGCTGAACTAGTGGAACGGCCTGCGAAGAAAGTTGGCAAGCCATTTTAAAATATCTGGATGATGGAGCCGAGTGGCCGCAAAGAAAACAACAACACGTGATTCACGAGGGACTTCACAATGGGAAGTACCACGTGATATTTCTTGCACAATCCAGAACTCATCTGAGCGTCCGATAAAAAATTAAGCTTTATTTTTGTTTAGCATCGGTGGGCACCGCTTGCCTTTTGCGACCGAACTGCCGTTTGAGAAAAGGAGCAATCGCACAACACTAATCCGGATTGCAAACCCAACGTGCTCGCCGCCGGCAGCGATGGCACGGAAGTCTCGTTCCCCAGTGACAGTATATTTAGGTCAGATTAAAATAGAGAGGCGGAATGGCTCCATTACACAGCGAGCGGAGTTAAGAGAGACTCTCCGAGCTTCTGCTTTATGGACTCAACACTTCCCGCAATAAAGAATTTCCTTGCAGAATAAACCAATCACATCTGTATTTATCGTATGTATTTTGCCAACTTGCGAAGGCCCAGGAAATGTATATGGGCTTTTAAATGACATAATTGAGGAATGACTTAATATGTCGGGGACGGGAGGGCAGGACAGGCCCTCTTGTAAAAGAGAAATATGCTCCCCCAGCGCCTGTTCCCATGGGGCCCCGAGCACTTGAAATAAAGACTGCTTTTTTAAATCAGTAAGGAATCGCTACCCCCGTTAAAAAAAGATATCATGGAAATGAGATGTAAATGGTATTAATGCCCTGAAGTTTTATGGCATTTTACTTTATTGTTCATTTAGACACCACCAAGTAAAACAATCACTTAAAAGTGGTGGCAGCATAGTGTTGTTGTTTTTTTTGGTAAAATTAGCAAATGATAAAATGTTATAGATGCTGTTTTAATTTTTAGGAGATCTGCAGTTTGGGGGGGGGGAGTGTCATCAAGTTACAGCTGACTCATGGAACGAAGTCAGGTTTTCGAGGCAAGAGACGTTTGGAGGAAGTTTGCCACTGCCTACGTCTGCTTAGCAACCCTGGTCTTCTTTGGTGGTCTCCCATCTAAGTACTAACAGGGCTGAGCCTGCTTAGCTTCCCAGATCTGACAAGAGTAGGCAAGTCTGGCCCATCCAGGTGGAGCAAAAGATACAGCACTGGTTTGCCATTGTCTTATTTTTATTACTATGGTCCGAGACCAGCAGGCAGTGTTCCCCCTAAGCTGAGTCAATGTGAGCTAGCTCACAGTTTTTTTTAGCCTCCGGCTCACACATTTTTGTCTTCGCTCAGGAAGGAGGGCTCCAGAACAAACTAATTGATGCAGGAGCCAGATTGCTCACCCACAGCTTTAATGCCGGTAGCCCACCAAGTAGAATTTTTAGCCTCCGGCTCACACATTTTTGTCTTTGCTCAGGAAGGGTGGCTCCAGAGCAAACTGATGCGGTAGCCCAATTGCTCGCTCACAACTTTAATGCCAGTAGCTCACCAAGTCCCTTGAGAGTCCCTTGGACTGCAAGGAGATCAAATCAGTCAATCCTAAAAGAAATCAACTCTGATTGTTCCCTGGAAGGCCAGATCCCGAAGCTGAACCTCAAATACTTTGGCCACCAAATGAGAAGGGAGCATTCACTGGAGAAGCCCCTGATGCTGGGAAAGATTGAAGGTCAAAGAAGAAGGGGACGGCAAAGGATGAGATGGATAGACAGCGTCATCGATGCAACGAACATGAAAAAATTGAGCAAACTTCAGTGGACAGCGGAAGACAGGAGGGCCTGGCATAATCTGGTCCATGGGGTCGCGAAGAGTCGGACTCGACTGTGCGACTGAACAACAACAACAACAACAAGCTCACCAAGTAGAATTTTTGCTCGCAGGACTTCACAGCTTAGAGGGAGCATTGCCTGTGTGGTAGGTGGGGTACCCAAGGGGTACCTACTTATCTACTTGCAATTTCTTGCTTTCGAGCTGCTAGGCCAATTTGGTGTAGTGGTTACGTGTGCGGACTCTGATCTGGGAGAACCGGGTTTGATTCCGACAGCCCTTCTAGTACTTAAAGCTTCAACTCTCGAAAGCTTATCTGTCCCATGTCTTGTTGGTCTCTAAGATAATACTGGACTTGAATCTAGCCATTGACAAATGGTTGCCATTTGGTACAGAGTGACATCAGATTGAGTTGCTAGCCAGTGCTCACAGCAGGGGTGGTGTTAGTAGCCAATGTCATATCTGAAAGCAAGCATAATTAGCGTCTTCAAGCCACGCTTGGGTAATCAAGGCTCTTTATAGTAATGTGACACATTACGATGCCTCCTCTCATTCGCCATCTCTGCCCTCTTAAAGGTCTATAAAGGAAGGTTATAATTCAGTGTCGATCTCCCTGACACGCGAACCAATCGGCGTGACTTTTACTGTTGCCGTTTATACGAGCTGGCCAAAATGGACAATTAAACGGCTGAAGGGATATTATGCTTCATATTCAATTAGGCAGCTGTCTACCTCCGATAACTCTGAATGGGGGTGCGGAGGGGGACGTCACAGTTCACTCTCTTAATGTTGCCTTTCCACGCCGGAAGAGCTAGTCAACGGTCTCCGCTAGAAAACAGGGCTGAAGAGAGCTTTTATTATTATTATTATTATCAGAGCAAAGAAAGCATGCTTGGTCGAGATCCAAAGCGTCAGAAGCAGATTGTCTAGCCCTTTGCCCAACTCTGTATGCAAACGAGCAAACGCTAGCAGGATGCGGAGCTTGAGTTTCGGCAAAAGAGTGGGGGAAATGACTTTGGCCTTGATCCAGGAACAGCTTGTGCCTGTGGAATAAGACATTTGGACATCATGTTTTCCTCCTTAGAAGGTGTAGATTGAATGGCAGAGAACAAGGTGGGGGGAAGCTCTCCCACAAGTAAAAGAGGGCTACCTAGGGTTCCCAAGTACTTACCGTATTTCGGTGGGGGACACACAGTCCACGGCCGGAACATTCCCCTGGGCAACACCAACACCGCATGATGCTGTCGCCAGGAAGTGATGGTGGGCAACGCTCTGGCAATGGGGCTGGAAACTCAATGGTACCAACGAGTTTCCATCCCCATTGCCAGAGCATCGCCTGCCGTCACTTCCTGGCGACGGCATCATGCACGAGTCTTTTCTTCCCCCGGGGATGGTCCTGCCAGGACGTATCCGTCCCCAGCCGAAATAAGTTCTTGGCAAGCCTAGGGCTACCGGGAGCCTATAATCTCCTTTTGTACAATTCTGTGTACAATTCTGTGACAATTGTTCCCCCTAAGCTGAGTTAGTGTGAACTAGGGTTGCCAGCCTCCAGGTGGGGCCTGGAGATCTCCCGCTTTTACAACTGACCTCCAGTCGACAGAGATCAGCTCCCCCGGAGAAAATGGCTGCTTCGAAGGGTGGACTCTATGGCATTGGGCCGTGCTGAGGACCCTCCCCTCCCCAAAACCTGCCGTCTCCTGGATCCACCCCCAAAGTCTCCAGGTATTTGACAACCCTAACCTCCAGCTCACAGATTTTCATCATCATTCAGGAAGGGACGTCTCCAGAGCAACCTAATTTATGCAACAGCCAAATCGCTGGCTCACCACTTTAATGCCAGCAACTCACAAAGTAGAATTTTTGCTCACAAGACTCCACAGCTTAGAGGGGAGCATTGGCACTGGCAAATGGTTTGATTCACACCCAATCTAGAGATCCACGTTGAATTCCACTCCTCAACCAAATATATATATTTTTGTGGGGGGGTTATACTCTGGAACTAGATTTGCAGCTGTTGCTGACAGCATCCCATCTGTATCTTAAGGACATTATGAGAGGCCTGCTGGATAAGATCCCACCAGCATGGTGGAATGAGTTCCCATATGAGATCAGGGCCCTGCGGGACCTTTGACAGTTCCACAGGGCCTGCAAGGCGGAGCTCTTCCTCCAGGCCTTTAGCTGAGGAAGTGGGAGTCCATTGGATTAAGCCTCTTCCCCTCCCGTCCAGTGACCGCATATCCTGGAGGCCAGGCTGGGACCACATTATCTGCTGTTGAGACGCATTGTCGTTTTAATGCTGATGTTTTCATTGCAATAAGGATGATGATTTCATGGATTTTTAAATTGATTGTTGGACAGGGGTTTTTTTAGATTGCAAATCTGCATCGATTGCAGATGCCTATATGTTGTGATCTGCCCTGAACCTACAATGTGGGGCAGGCGGGCCATAGGGACTAATGAAATAAATAAATAAATAAATAAATAAATAAATAAATAAATAAATAAATAAATGGTCCATCGAGTCCAGCAATCTAAGAACATAAGAAGAACCCTGCTAGATCAGAGCAGTGGTCCATCTAGTCCAGCATCCTGTCTCACGCAGTGGCCAACCAGTTCCCCTGGATGGCCAACAACAGGGCAGAGAGGGTGAGGCCTTCTTAAGAATATCAGAAGAGCCCTGCTGGATCAGATCAGTGGTCCATCTAGTCCAGCATCCTGTCCTACACAGCAGCCAACCAGTTCCTCTGGAGGGCCAACAACAGGGCATAGAGGCCAAGGCCTTCTTCTGAGGAGAATATCAGAAGAGCTCTGGTGGTCCATCTAATCTACCCTCCCATCTCACACAGTGGCCAACCAGTTCCTCTGGAGAGCCAACAGGGCATAGAGGCCGAGGCCTTCCCCTGATAAGAATATAAGAAGACCCCTGCTGGATCAGACTGTTGGTCCATTAAGTCCAGCATCCTAAGAACATAAGAAGAACCCTGCTGGATCAGACCAGTGGTCCATCTCTTCCAGCATCCTGTCTCACACAGTGGGTAACCAGTTCCTCTGGAGGGCCAACAACAGAGAGGAGAGGTTGAGGCCTTCATAAGAACATAAGAGCCCTGCTGGATCAGACCAATAGTCCATCTAGTCCAGCATCCTGTCTCACACAGTGGCCAGCTAGTCCCTCTGGAGGTCTGACAACAGATCATAGAGGCTGAGGCCTGCCCCTGATGTTGCCTTAGGGTTGCCAGCCTCCAGGTGGGGCCTGGAGATCTCCCACTTTTGCAATTGATCTCCAGCTGACAGAGATCAGCTCCCCTGGAGAAAATGGCTGCTTCAAAGGGTGGACATGATGGCATTGTACCATGCTGAGGCCCCTCCCCTCCCCTTCCCAAACCCCACACCTGCAAAGTCTCCAGGTATTTTCCACCCCAGACCTGGCAACCCTATGTTGCCTTCTGTCACTGGTATTCAGAGGTCTACTGCCTCTGAATGTGGAGGTTCTCTCCTCCTCCTCTAGTATCTAGTTGTTGCATCAAGCAAATAGATACGTTTTAGGTTCCAAGCAGAGTTTATTGCAACTCTAAAGCAGGCGTAATAATTGCTGCATCACTCAATAATGATCAAGCAGAAACTCTTCCCTTTGCTTCCTGTTTCCCCAGACTACATCTCCCAGCAGGCTTTGTTGCTCAGAGGCACTACTCTGTCTAAGAACACCACGCTAGTGTGTTTCATCATGACGCCTCCATGTCATGGGTTCTACTGTCTCTCTGCCCCCATTGGCTGCCATGTGAGGGCAAGGGAGTTCCCCCGTGTGATATCACAACACACATTTTGTATTACTTTACATTGGGGGGAAGGTTTAAACCTACCAGGAAAATGTACAGAACTTACCTGAAATGGAGACACACATATCCTCCCAGCTCCCACATAGATAGTAATGCCAGGTCTCTCCCGGGTCAGGGAATCTCCCATCCCAGCTCCCGTTCCCCTCTGGCTATCTGGCAGCTGATGGCATGGGGGGGGGGTGAGGAATCCTTGCTGTCCAGTAATTGTGTGATGCCACTTCCAGAAGAAATCCAGAAATGATACCAGGCTACTCTAGGAATCGCCGGAAGCTCTACGATTTTACCACAGAGTTCCTAACGATTTGTAGAGTGGCGTGATGTCACTTCTGGGTTTCCCTTAGAATCACAGAATCATAGAATTGGAAGTGTCCATAGAGGCCATCTAGCCCAACCCCCTGCTCAATGAAGGATCAGCCCAAGGCCTCCCTAATAAGCGTTCGTCCAGCCACTGCTTGAAGACTGCCAGTGGGGGGTGACTCACCACCTTCCTTTGCAGCTGATTCCATCGCCTCTTGGCATCCCCTTGTGTCCCTGCCCCTCTGGACCGATGCTCCCTCTAAACCGCGGAGTCTTGTGAGCAAACATTCTACCCGGCGAGCGACTGGCATTAAAGCTGTGCGTGAGCAATCTGGCTCCTGCATAAATCAGTTTGCTCTGAAGCCTTCCTTCCTGAGCGAAGACGGAAATGTGTGAGCCAGAGGCTAAAGAACTGTGATCGAGCTCACACTAACTCAGCTTAGAGGGAACACTGCTCCAGACACCCCCCCAGCAGTTACCAATTGCTGTCTGGCACCCATAAATGTAGACCTCCCCAGGCCTTGGGCTCATCACTGGAGGCCCTCATCCATTCACTTCCACTGTCTGGAGTATGGTAGTTGGGTAGGTGCAAGCAATGGGGACCTCTTCGGTATTGAAGCCACCCCTTTGGAACGTCCTGCCAAGGGAAGTCCATTTGGCACCTTCCTTACCATCAGTGGCTGAGATCAGTCGTCTCTGAGAGAGCCTCCGCTTCATAACTTTATGGTCTGCCCGCTGCTGCATGATGGAGTTTCTGTTTTACGATCCCGAGTTTTACGATGCTGACTTTTGGTTTTAATCTGCTGGAGTCTGTTGGTTTTAAATTGGTCTTCTTCTCCAAGCGGCCGGCTGTTTAGGGAGAGATATATTATTTATTAAGGATTTATATGATTTTAAAGTCTGGCGGTAGCTCACCTTAGATATCGCTGCCCTCCCCTCTCACAACTGACCGCCATACCCCGTTGTTCTTGGGCTCCAGCATGGTGTGTAGTTTTTAGAGCTTCAGAGAAGAGCTGAGGAAGTCCAGGTTTCTGGATCACCATATCTGGGGTGGGGCAGCCTCACTCCTGCAGTTTCCTGCTCCAGAGGAGACTCCAGCAGTGGTCAGCCTCACCCAGGAACACCCCCCAGATCCCACTTTTGAGGGCTCCAATTGACCTGGAAGTGCCATCATCACGTTGCCGACATGAGGGGGTGATGTTCTAGTTTTTGGGCAAATTCTATGGTTTCGAGGGCAAAGAAACCATAGAGTTTTGCTCAAAAACCTGAGCATCACCCTCCAATGGTGGCAATGTGATGATGTCACTTCCAGGTGATCTCATCATGCTGTATAGGTTTCGTGTGCATGGCGGAAGATCCTGGGAAGGGCCTGGGTCATAGAGTTTTTGGCCCAAATGCTAGAGCGTCTCCCCCAGGACACGCCCAGAGGTGACACCATTGCACCAAGCACATCAGTGGCACGGAGCTCTTTGGAGGTGGGGCTGCCCCCCCCCAGCCAGAAGATCGGGGGGGCTGAAATCGGGGAACCCTCCCCCCATCGGGGGAATGGCAGCCCTAAGCCAGTCACTGTTTTGTGGCCTGGCCTACCTAACAATATTGTTGTGAGGATAAGATGGAGGAGAGGAGAACCATGAAGACCGCCACCAGATTCTTGGAGGAAGTCAGGGATCGAAACTGTGCTAGAGAGATGGTGCAGGTAGACAGGGTGAGGCCTCCGAGGGTGAGCTTAGTGCCCTGCCGCAGAGGACAGAAAGGTGGATAATGAACACTAGGGGGGAATAAACAATAAATTAATTGTGTTTAAAGGAGAGTGGCGGTTCAGCGGTGCAAAAAAAAAAAAAAAAAGATGGGGGATGAAATGTCATCGCTGGGACAAGACTGTGCGGAAAGACGCTAAGAAGAAAAACAGAACAAAGACAAACAAGCAACTCTTAGGCACTGTTCAAACGAGAATGATGATAATCTATCTATCTATCTATCTATCTATCTATCTATCTATCTATCTATCTATCTATCCTACCTACCTACCTATCTACCTACCTACTCTACCTACTCTATCTATCTATCTATCTATCTATCTATCTATCTATCTATCTATCTATCTATCTATCTATCTATCTATCTATCTATCTATCTATCTATCTATCTATCTATCTATCTATCTATCTATCTATCTATCTATCTATCTATCTATCTATCTATCTATCTATCTATCTATCTATCTATCTATCTATCTATCTATCTATCTATCTATCTATCTATCTATCATCTATCTATCTATCTATCTATCTATCGGGCTCTTTTTGTAGAAAAAGTCCAGCAGGAACTCATTAGCATAATAGGCCATGCCCAACAGCAGAAACTCATTAGCATATTAGGCCACACCCACGACAGCACTGTGTGCATTAGCATATTAGGCCACACCTCCATGTTGCCAGAGATGTGGTCATCCAGCCACACCAACCTTTTGCTTCTTATTCTGTTTACCTTGTTTGTTGTCGAAAGCCAGGTTTTTTTTTAGAGCAGGAACTCCTTTGCATGTTAGGCCACACAACCCTAATATAACCAATTCTAATGAGTTTCTGCTGTTGGGTGTGGCCTGTTATGCTAATGAGTTCCTTCTGGGCATGGCCAACTCAGGAGCCAGCTGGAACTCCATTTCTGTGTGTTCCTGCCCCAAAATAGCCCTGTATATATATAACATCTACAAATATCCAGCAGGCAAGTACATAACAGACATGTTTAGTATTCCAACAGGTAGCATGCAATGCCTTCCAACAGGTAAGTATACAAATATAGAACAAGTCTACAGTACAAGGGCAGAACAAGTCTGTAACGGGTAACATATAATGTAGACTTGTTCTATATTGCTTGTTGAGATTCCTGGGACAAGACCCCTTGATAACAGCATCAAAATAGTGGTGAAAGAGGTGATTGGACTCACAAGAACATAAGAGCATAAGAGAAGCCTTGTTGGATCAGGCCAATGGCCCTTCCAATCCGACAGTGGATGTTCCAGAAGCTGAAAGTCATGTCATGCAACCTGCCTACGTCACCTAGAAGTGACATGGGCAAATTGCTGATGTTGGGGGCGACGCTCTGGTTTTGGGGCAAAACTCTATGGTCAAATCAGCCTCAAACCATAGTTTTGCCCAAAAACCAGAATGTCACCCCGCCCCTCCATCATCGACATGCCTACATCACTTCCGGGTGACGTAGGCACCTCAAGTTTATTTCCAGTGGCATTGCTGTGGGGAGTGGGGATTTCCTCCTGCAGGAGCCTGCAAAACCGGGCAATCCTTGGCCCCCAAATGGGGAATGGCAAACCTACCAGCAAGGAAGTTACGCAGTGCACAGGAAGGCAATGGCAAACCACCCCTGCCCACCTCTTGTCACTGGGGTGTGTGGAAGGGGAGGTATTTGTGAATTTCCGGCTTTGTGTAGGGGGTGGGGCTAGATGACCCTGGAGGTCATAGAATCATAGAGTTGGAAGGGGCCATGCAGACCATCAACCCCCTGGCCCAATGCAGGACCAAGCCCAAAGCATCTCTGACAAATATCCGTCCAGCCTCTTCTTGAAAGCTGCCAGTGAAGGGGAGCTCGCCACCTCCCTAGGCAGCTGATTCCACCTCTGGACCGCTCTGACCATGAAGAAAGTGTTTCCTAATATCTCATGTGCACAAATTCTACTTCGTGGGCTACCTGCATTAAAGCTGCGAGCGAGCCATTTGGCTGCTGAATAAATTAGTTTGCTCTGGAGCCCTCCTTCCTGAGTTAAGACAAAAATGTGCGAGCCGGAGGCTAAAAAAACTGTGAGCTACCTCACAGTAACTCAGCTTAGAGGGAACACTGGTCCTCTCCTCTGCTGCCAACTGGAACAGCTCTCTTTGCCCTCCTCCAAATGACAGCCTTTCAAATATTTAACTTTATTTATTTATTTAGTAGTTATATGTATACCCCTCCCTCCCCACAAACAGGCTCAAGGGCGGCTTACGGTGGTCGGTACAATGTACCTAGTCTGCCTAAAACTTTGTAAGATGGATTAAAACAATCAAACATTTAAAGGGCTCACAGTACTGATTGTTCATTCATCAAATTAGATGGCGCGCTCAAAATTCTACTATCACCGTTCCCACTTCAGAGATCTTCCGGCCTCCTGCGGAGACATGGCTCTATATCCATACGAGGGCCGGGCCTGTACCACAGATGTTTGGATGATGGTAGTTGGTGGTAATGGTTGGCGGCTCCCAATTGAAATTAAAGAGAGCAATCATGTCCCCCCTCCCCCACAATCTCCTCTTCTGCAAACTAAATATTCCCAAGATGCTTCGCCTTTCTTCGTAGGGCCCAGTCTCCAGACCCCTGATCATCCTCGTCGCTCTCTTCTGCACCCTCTCGATTTTGCTCCTTCCAACTCTATGATTCTGTTAAAAAACCCACGGGCCTGTGACTGGTATGAGTTGGTGGTGACTTCACGACACGCAATTATTATTATTATTATATAAGCAAAACAGGAACCGTCATGCTTACCTGGAAATTCTACTTTGGGTGGGGTTTCTGTCAGCTCAGCTTCCCTCTTCCAACACAACAAGGGGACCTTGTTGTGGCCAACCACCTCTGCTTCTCGCTTGCCTCGAAGGCCCCTTTTTGGGGGCCCGCCATGAGTCAGCTAAGGAGCTGCGGTGGCTCAAGTGGTTAAGATGCTGAACTGCAGACTGTGGAAGGTCAGTAGTTCAGCAGTTCGAGACCCGAGAGTGCCGCATGACGGAGTGAGCTCCCATCTCAAGTTCCAGCTCCTGCCAACCTAGCAGTTTGAAAGCAAGAAATTGCAAGTAGATAAATAGGTACTACTTTGGTGGGAAGGTGACAGCGTTCTGTGCACCTTGGTGTTTAGTCATGCCGGCCACGTGACCACAGAAACGTCTTCGGACAGCGCTGGCTCTTCGGCTTTGAAACGGAGATGAGCACCGCAACCCTAGAGTAGGATTCGACTGGCTTTCGAGCAAGGGAAACCTTTACCTTTACCTATGAGTCGGCTGTGACTTGAGGGCACTTTGCCAACACACAAGGAGACGCTGGAGTCAAATCGAAGTGTCCGGACTTCGTGGTTCTTTGTTTCTACAGTTCATGGGGCATGGGGCAGCGGGGGAAAGGTAGTGCATGTGGTGTGTACAGGTTAACGCCTAAAGGATCCCACCTTAGGGGACTATATTAGCTGATTTTCAGTGTTGCGATTCTCCGACAGGGCGCGGGGCCGCCTCATTGTTAGTCAAACATTCTCCTTATTAACTTCGCACAAACAGGATTTGGGGGGGGGGGCAGCGGAGATGTTCACTCTATTTTACATTTCAATGGCTTCGTGGCTGCCCGAGATCATCAATTTGCTGGGAAATGTATGCATTATTTGACAGGAGCCAGCATCAAGGTCTATCCAGTGGCTTTTCGGAGATTAGATTTTGTGATTGCATTGACACAAGAGACTTCTGCTGTGCGGAGAGGGAAGGGGGGGGACACGCCGAGCTGTTGTCGTAACTGCGTGGCTTGATAATTATTTGCTATTAAAGTTCCTCTCCGGGGTGGTCCCCAATGCAGTGCAGAGGGAGGGGGAAGAAATCTCAAATACAGAGGGGGTTTGCATGCCCAGTTAAGATTTTTATCGCGTTGTGTAAACGGGGCAATTTTGCTAGGTCATGCCTTGTTATTTTTAATGGCTCGGTATCTGCAAATGCAGCTATTCCTTGAGCGGTTGCCTTGGAAGAGGCGTAAATGACCGAAGAGCTCTTTGGGTGATAGGGAAGAGGGCGGGGGTGGGGGAGAAGAGGGATTTCAGACCCAAAGATGTACCCTCTGCAGGCAGTTAGGAGTTCAAATCTTCCACTGTCAGATTTGGAAAGCACAGTCAGAATCTGGCAGTAATCCATGAAACATTTCCCCCTGTTGTTCCAGAATTGCATGATGGAGTTTCATCTTATCATCAGCTGCTGGTTGGAGGAGGAGAAGATGAAGATGAAGATGAAGAAGAAGAGGAGGAGGAGATGAAGATGAAGACAAAGAGGAGGAGGAGAAGGAGAAGATTTGAATATTTGAAGGGCTGTCACTTGCCTTGAAAGGGCAAACTCTCAGTCTGGGGCAGGTGATGCACTCTATTCTTGGTGCCAGAGGGGGCAGCAGTGGGAGGGCTTCTAGTGTCCTGGCCCCATTGCTGAACCTCCTGATGGCACCTGGTATATTTTGGCCACTGTGTGACAGAGTGTTGGACTAGATGGACCATTGGCCTGATTCAACATTGGCTTCTCTTCTCTTAGGGCTATCATTTACCTTCAAGGCGAATATTTGGAAGGCTGTCATGTAGACGATGGAGCAGATCTATTCTCTCTTGCTCTGGATTGCAAGACTAGATCTTATGGGTGGAAATTACAAGAGAGTCGTTACTGGGTAAATATCAGGGGAAACTTCCTAACTGTAAGAGTGGTTGAGCAGTGGAACAGACTGCCTCGGGAGGTGGTGGATGCTCCTTTGCTGGACATTTTCAAGCGGAGGCTGGATGACCATCTTTCAGGTATGTTGTAGGGCTATCCTTTGGCAAGAGGTTGGACTAGATGACCTGCAAGGTCCCTTCCAATTCTAACATTCTATGATAAGGAGGAGGAGAAGGAGAAGGAGAAGGAGAAGGAGAAGGAGAAGGAGAAGGAGAAGGAGAAGGAGAAGGAGGAGGAGGAGGAGAAGGAGAAGGAGAAGGAGGAGGAGGAGGAGAAGGAGAAGGAGAAGGAGAAGGAGAAGGAGAAGGAGAAGGAGAAGGAGGAGGAGGAGGAGGAGGAGGAGAGGAGGAGTTGGATTTATACTTCACCCTTCACTTGGTGTCTCGGAGCAGCATACAATCATCTTCTCTTATATTCTTAAGAGCAGAGGTCTATGAGTGGCTATTAAGCACAGTGTATAGATAGAACTCTATTGGATTTATAACCTGCCCTTCACCTGGAGTCTCAAAGCAGCTTACAATCTCCTCCCCTTCCTCTCCCTACGACAGACACCCTGTGAGGTCGGTGGGGCTGAGGGAGCTCTGAGAGAACTGCTCTTGAGAGAGCATCTCTGAGAGAACTGTGGCTTGCCCAAGGTCACTCCAGCAGCTGCATGTAGAGAAGTGAGGAATCAATCCCGGTTCTCCCAGGTTAGAATCCACACTCCTAACCACTATAGCAAATCGGCCTGGTCCAACATGGCATCTCTTATGTTCTCAGGAAAGTATTTCTCCATATCTTTGAGCTGGCTTAGCAGTATTGTTTCAGGATACCAGGAATTTCACCCGACAGCAGAAACAGCATAACGGTGTCTCAGTGTAACACTGACCATCCCATGTTTTAAAATGATAACCTCAACCAGGGCTCTTTTTGTAGCAGGAACTCCTTTGCATATTAGGTGACACACCCCTAATGTAGCCAATCCTCTGAGAGCTTACAGTAGCCCCTGCGAGAAGAGCTCTGTAAGCTCTCGGAGGATTGGCTACATTAGGGGGTGTGTGGCCTAATATGCAAAGGAGTCCCTGCTACAAAAAGAGCCCTGACCTCAACTAAGCAATTTAGAGATTGAAAACCAGAACTGTGCTTTCCAACCCATGCCAAAACTTGTATCCTGAGAACTATCTCTAGACACCAAAAGAGGAATCGTTGGGTCAGACAGACTTTTTTTCTTTTCTTTTTAAGTATGCGCCTTTTAAAGTGTGGGCAGAGAAGTCATGGGGGAGAGGGATTCAGCTGCCGTACCAAACCCTCCAACTGCACAAGAGAGCAGCGCAATCACATGAAAAGGACACAACCCGGTGTGTTCAGATGCACCCTAAAATCTTGCTACCGGCAAGGAGTATGTCAAACAAACTGGCCAATGTTTGAGCATGTCTGTATAAAGCGTGAAATGTTAGCTGGGATGTTCAAAGGTCTGTTTAGGTAAAGGCAGGGCTATATTTGGGCAGGAACGCGCAGGAACAGAGTTCCGGCTGGCTCCCGAGTTGGCCACGCCCAGCAGGAACTCATTAGCATAATAGGCCACACCCAACAGCAGAAACTCACTAGTGCTGGCTACATTTGGGGTGTGTGGCCTTACATGCAAAGGAGTTCCTGCTACCAAAAAGCCCTGGGTTTCGACAACAAACAAGGTAAACAGAATAAGAAGCAAAAGGTGGGTGTGGCTGGATCACCACACTTCTGGCAACATGGGGGTGTGGCCTAATATGCTAATGAGTTTCTGCTGTTGGATGTGGCCTATTATGCTAATGAGTTCCTGCTGGGCTTTTTCTATAAAAAGAGCCCTGGGTAAAAGTAAAAGTTTCCCTTGCTCAAAAGCCAGTCGAATCCAACTCTAAGGATGCGGTGCTCATCTCTGTTTCTAAGCTGAAGAGCCAGCGCTGTCCAAAGACATTTCCGTGGCCATGTGGCCAGCATGACTAGATGCCGAGGTGCACGGAACGCTGTTACCTTCCCACTGAAGCAGTACCTATTTATCTACTTGCAGATTCTTGCTTTTGAACTGCTAGGTTGGCAGGAGCTGGGACCAGAGACGGCAGCTCACTCCGTCATGCGGCACTCGGGTCTCGAACTGCCGAACTACTGACCTTCTGGTCTGCAGTTCAGCGTCTTAACCACTTGAGCCACTTGCAGCCTTCACAAAGGTCTGTTTAAGACATACTAAACTGTCATACTTTTTATCAGATCGTTGGTTCATGGAGTGCTGTGCTCCAATTGGCAGCTGCTTTTGGAAGGTTTCAGGGAGAGAAAGACCTTTTCCAAAACCACCCATTTTTTTTTTTAACCTGAAGATGGCAGGCATTGATCCGGGACCATTCTGCATGCAAACCACACGCTCTATCTCTGAGCCACAGTTCCTCCCCAGCGTGCCCATGCCTAAGACGTTCCTGCCTCTCATGAAACAATTCCACTAGACTTTTTATGCCATCATATAAAATGCAATTCTACAACTTGGTTAGTGGATTTTCAATTTCATTAGGTTTCAGAAAGCAGGCCAGCCGACATCACGGAAGGCTAATGCACTGAGAAACCCTGCCCCTGTAGAATATGTCGGGAGGGCAATTAGTGGCCATTTGATTTCATAACCATCGATTCGTGCGAGCATTTCCTGCCTGGTATAGCCAGACAAATATTGACTGTTACATTCTTGAGATTCTTTTCCTTTTAAATTTGCAGATCTGTACATTCAAATCATCTCTACTCTTTTTCATTTTTCTGTGACAGATCGGACATTCGAAGTGGCACAGCCGGAAGAAATGCAGAACACGAGCGCAAAATGATTTTGGGGATCATTCTGGATAAGTGGCACATATGACGATAGGCAGTGCACAGTCGAGACTGGGATATCTGGACCTGACGTTACAAGCTGTAGCTGGGTGGCTTATACTAAGCCAATTGAAACTGAATCCAGTGAAGACTTTTTCTATGGAGCAGAAGTCCATCAGTGGCTATTAGCCACAGGGTATAGATGGGAACTCTCAGTCTGGGGCAGGTGATGCACTCTATTCTTGGTGCTGGAGGGGGCAGCAGTGGGAGGGCTTCTAGTGTCCTGGCCCCACTGCTGGACCTCCTGATGGCACCTGGTATATTTTGGCCGCTGTGTGACAGAGTGTTGGACTAGATGGGCCATTGGCCTGATTCAACATTGGCTTCTCTCTTATGTCCTTAAGACGGAGGTCCTGCGTCTGAGCCAGAGCGCTCCAGAATTAGGGATCCCACACCCAACCTTCGATGGGGCGCCATTGGTGCCAAGTGTCAGAGGTTAGGAATTTGGCAGTGCTTCTGGATGCCAATTTGGTGTAGTGGGTAAGTGTGCAGACTCTAATCTGGGAGAACCAGGTTTCATTCCCCACTCCTCCACATGCAGCTGCTGGATGACCTTGAGCAAGCCATAGTTCTGGCAGAGCTGTTCTTTCAAGGGCAGTTCTGGAAAGAGCTCTCTCAGCCCCACCTACCTCACAGGGTGTCTGTTGTGGGAAGGGGAAGGGGAAGGGAAAGGAGTTTGTAAGCCGCTCTGAGGCTCTGAGTGAAGGGTGGGGTATGAATCCAATCTCTTCTTCTTCATCTTCCTCTTCTCCTTAATGATGGAGGCCCAGGTAGCAGCCAAGGCGACTTTTCACCATCTTCGGCTGATTCGGTCCTTAATGATGGAGGCCCAGGTAGCAGCCAAGTTGACTTTTTACCATCTTCGGCTGATTCGGCAGTTGGTTCCCTTCCTTGAATGTGGTGACCTGGCAACAGTGATCCACGCAATGGTCACCTTGAGACTAGACTACTGCAATGCTCTCTACAGGGGGCTGCCCTTGTCCCAAATCCAGAAGCTACAGCTAGTGCAGAATGTAGCGGCCCGACTGTTACTGGGCCTCCCTCTTAGAGAGCACATCCAGCCTGCACTGAAGGCACTGCACTGGCTACCCATAGAATACCAGGTATGCTTCAAGGTGCTGCTTCTTACCTATAAAGCCCTGTGTAGCCAGGGGCCCACATACCTGAGGGACCGCCTTTCCCCGTAGGTTCCCCAGAGGGTACTGCGGTCAGGTTCAGAAAACCTCCTTGCTCTCCCCAGCATGAAAGACGCCAGGCTGACCACAACCAGGGCTCAGGTTTTTTCAGTGGCTGCTCCAATTCGATGGGATGAGCTCCCTGAGGACCTCAAGGCCCCGTAGATCGATTAAAATCCCACAGGGCCTGCAAGACGGAGCTCTTCCGCCAGGCATTCGAGGGAGATGCCACACTAAACGACCTACCCTCACGTCGAGTAACTGTGCCCTACAATCTACCCTTGGTCGCCTGCTGAACACCTATGCCCATATTAAAGAACTAAACGCTAAAGAGCAAGCCACCAGCGGTCGGTTTCCCCTACAGTGGCCGATAGGACAGCTTTTGCCGTCTTATGTGTGTTGTATTTTTAAATGGTCTGATGATTTTAATTTGTTTCAATTGTTTTTTTTTATTGTTAGCCGCCCCGAGCCTGCCTCAGTGGGGAGGGTGGGGTATAAATCAAATAGATAAATGAATGAATAAAATATAAGGTACGCATATGGACATAAGAGAAGCCAAGGTTGGATCAGGCCAATGGCTCATCCAGTCCAACACTCTGTGTCACACAGTGGCCAGAAATACCAGATGCCATCAGGAACTCCACCAGTGGGGCCAGGACACTAGAAGCCCTCCCACTCATTAGCATATTAGGCTATACCCAACAGCAAAACTCATTAGCATATTAGGCCACACCCCCATGTTACCAGAAGTGTGGTCATCCAGTCATACCCACCTTTTACTTCTTATTCTGTTTATCTTGTTTGTTGTCAAAACCCAGGGCTGTTTTTTTGGAGCAGGAACAACTTTGCATGTTAGGCCACACACCCCTAATGTAGCCAGTCCTAATGAGTTTCTGCTCTTGGGTGTTGCCTATTATGCTAATGAGTTCCTGCTGGGCATGGCCAGCTCGGGAGCCAGCCAGAACTCCATTCCTGTGCATTCCTGCCCCAAAATAGCCCTGTGTTTATCCAATTCCCTCTTGAAGCCGTCCATGCTTGTAGCTGCCACCACCTCCTGTAGCAGTGAATTCCACGTGTTAATCACTCTTGGGGTGAAGAAGTACTTCCTTTGATCTGTTCTAACCCGACTGCTCAGCAACTTCATTGAGTGCCCACCAGTTCTTCTATTGCGAAAAAGGGAGAAAAGGACCTCTTTCTCTACCTGCTCTATCCCATGCATAATCTTATAAACCTCGATCATGTCACCCCTCAGCCGTCATTTCTCCAAGCTAAAGAGCCCCAAGCGCTTCAACCTTTCTCCATAGGGAAAGTGTCCCGACCCTTCGATCGTTCTAGTTGCCCTTTTCTGCACTTTTCCCAATGCTATAATATCCTTTTTGATACATAAGGTTATATTGATTTCCACCAATTCCCCCATCGGGACTTGGGAGAACCCCACCCTGCAAGATGCTGGTACTTGGTACTACCACTCCACATATGCACAAAGCCCTGACGATGGGTAACATAAAACAGGGCAGTATGGCAGAAGACTCAAGGGGATTGGGTCAAGTGCACACCCTTTTGGAGCACATCCCCGAGTCATGGTGCTGCTTCTGAGAAGTCCCTGTCTTTCATAGGCTCCTACCTAGGCTTACCATTTCACCCATCAAAGTAGTGGATCCCCGACCCTGAGCTCCTGTTGGTTCTCACCTTTCCAAGTAGCAATGCTAGAACTTGAGGGCATTAATGAAGCTGATGGGCTGTAGGTTTTATGGTTTTGTAGAAGAGGAAGAAGAAGAAGAAGGAGAAGGAGAAGGAGAAGTGAGGAGAAGGAGAAGAAGAAGAAGAGGAGGAGGAGATTGGATTTATACCCTATCCTTCACTACTCAAAGGAGTCTCAGAGCAGCTTACAAACTCCTTTCCCTTCCCCTCCCCACAACAGACACCTTGTGAGTTAGGTGGGGCTGAGAGAGCTTTTTCAAGAACTGCTCTTGTGAGAACAGCTCTGAGAGAACTTTTTACTGATCCAAGGTCACACCAGCAGCTGCATGTGGAGGAATAGGGAATCAAGCCCATTTCTCCCAGATTAGAGTCCACGCTTCTAACCACCACACCAAACTTGCTCTCTAGGTTCTGTCCTATAAGGCCCACTGTTCAAACTATGGTAAGTGTAGGGTTGTTGGGCTGAGCCTGGGAACCAACAGAGGGTTGAGAGTGGGGACATGGTGGGGGAGAGTGGTGTGGGCATGATGACATAACTTCTGGGCAAAATCCAGACAACCATAGAGTTTCCAGGGATTCCTAGAGCTACCCAACATCATTTCCAGGTTCTCCTCAGAAGTGATGGTGCAATGCACTGTTACTTTTCTTTTTTTTAATTTCCCCCATTAACAACATAAGAAAATAAAGGAAGAGGAATATAAATTACAAGCATTTGCAGACAACCTAGTATTTAATTTTGGAAGACCCTACAATATCCATTACACATTTAATTAAACCAATTCAAGAGTTTGGTCAAGTGGCAGGGCTAAAAATTAATTTTAAAAAGAATAACATTTTGATGAAAACCTGTGATTTAAAACAAATAGAACAACTACAAGAAATCTCATCTATGGTAGTGGCTAAAAAGTAAGATATTTAGAAATAGAGATGACAAATGGGTAGTTCTTCGATGGGTAAAGGTAAAGGTTCCCTTGCTCAAAAGCCAGTTGAATCTGACTCTAGGGTTGCAGTGCTCATTTCTGTTTTAAAGGGGGGAGCCAGCACTGTCCGAAGATGTTTCTGTAGTCATGTGGCTGGCATGACTAAACACCAAGGCACACAGAATGCTGTTACCTTCCCACTGAAGTGGTACCTATTTATCTACTTGCAATTTCTTGCTTTCGAACTGCTAGGTTGGCAGGAGCTGGAACTAGAGACAGAAGCTCACTCCGCCATGCAGCACTCGGGTCTCAAACTGCTGAACTACTGACCTTCCACAGCCTGCAGTTCAGTGTCTTAACCACTTAAGCCACCACAGCTCTTTGATAGAGGACAATTATAACAGATTGTTGAAATAAAGAAATAAAGAAGGACCTTATAAATTGGAAATATCTTCAACTATCCTTTATCGGAAGAATAGAAACAATAAAAATGAATGTATTACCAAGAATCCTCTTTTTAGTCCAAAACTTACTGATACCCCCCAAAATGTCATATTTTGAGGATTTGGACAAGAGTATCAGGCAATTTATTTGGCACTCAAAAAAACCCAAGGATTAGATGGAAGGTGTTGCAAGATAAAAAAGAAAGGAGGATTTGGTCTACCAAACTGGAACCTATATCATAAAGCTGTAGCATTAAGTTGGATAAAGAACTTGATAACATTAGAAAATATCAGAAATTTGAAGCTGGAGGGGCATGAACTAACACGTGTTGGCATGTGTATATATGGTATGGGAAAGACTCAATACACCTGAACTTCAAGCAACATATTATAAGAGGAGCTTTAATAAAGATATAGAAAGAAATAAAAGAACGTTATTATCCAAAAATCCCTAGATGGGTTTCACCACTGGAATCCTTTATAAAGCCTACTCTAATTAATAAGGAAAAAAGATTATGTTATGACATTTTATTGGACGATACAGAAAGGTTAAAACAGGAGAAAGATCTCCATAGTCAAAATATCCATTTGACATGGTGGGAAATTATGCAATTAAAATCTAGATTTAGTATGGATAGCAAGACAAAAAATAACAAAAACAAAAAAACTATTTGGATAAAATTTGGTTACCCACAGATGATAAAATGATTAGGAAGCTATATAATTTCTTCCTGGAGGAATATATGCAGGATGAAGTAGTTAAAAATACGATGATCACCTGGATGCAGGACATAGGGCTCAACATAGAATTAGATCAATGGCAAAAAATTTGGAAAGCCTTAAAACTTATGAGGTCTTCTTCATACAAAGAAAACATTTCTAAACTCTTTCATAGATGGCAATGGTCTCTGGACAGAACAGCTAAGTATTTTCCTGCCACATCAAATAACTGCTGGAAATGTAAGAATAATGTGGGTACTTACTATCATATGTGGTGGAGATGCAGAAAGATTTATAAATATTGGGAAAAGATTTGTAGTATGATACGAGAAATAACTACTATAGAGCTTCCATTAAAATCAGATTTTTTAATTAAACTTACTTCCAGATAGCTGTAATCATAATGACTCTTATCTTAGAATATATATCTTGACTTCAGCTAGAATTTTACTAGACAAGCATTGGAAAAGCGAGCAGATTCCCACCAGTGAAGAACTAATATGTAGATTGATCGAAATAGCCAAAATGGATAGATTAAGTGTTGAGTTACAGGGTAAAGATGATAACGTGTACCAGAAGCAATGGTCAAAAGTTTATGCAAGGTTGAGCAATAATGTGGAATCAGACTCAAAAATGTATATGTAACTTTTGGATTCAAATTTATTTAAAATATAAATAAACTTATTAAAAAAAAAACATAAGAAGAGCCCTGCTGGATCAGATCAGTGGTCCATCTAGTCCAGCAGTCTGTCTCACACAGTGGCCAGCCAGTTCCTCTGGAGGGCCAAGAACAGGGCAGAGATGCTGAGGCCTTCATAAGAACATAAGAAGAGCCCTGCTGGGTCAGACCAGTGGCCATCTGGTCCAGCATCCTGTCTCACACTGTGGCCAACCAGTCCCTCTGGAGGACCAACAACAAGCCAGAGAGGCCAAGCCCTTCATAAGAATATCAGAAGAGCCCTGCTGGATCAGACCAATAGTCCATCTAGTCCAGCATTCTGACTCATGCAGTGGCCAACCAGCTCCTATGGAGAGCCAACAACATAGCATTCAGGCCGAGGCCTTCATAAGAACATCAGAAGAGCCCTGCTGGATCAGACCAATAGTCCATCTCACACAGTGGCCAACCAGTTCTTCTGGAGGGCCAACAACAGAGCAGAGAGGCTGAGGCCTTCATAAGAACATCAGAAGAGCCCTGCTGGATCAGACCAGTGGTCCATCTAGTCCAGCATCCTGTCTCACACAGTGCCCAACCAGTTCGCTCTGGAGGGCCAACAACAGGGCAGAGAGGCTGAGGCCTTCATAAGAATATAAGAAGAGCCCTGCTGGGTCAGACCTCACATCTCAGAAGCTAAGCTGAGCCCAGCCCTGGTAAGTACTTGGATGGGAGATCACTGAGGAAGTCCAGAGTTGCTGTGCAGGGTCAGGGAATGGCAAAACACCTCTGTTCATCTCTGAAAACCCTATGGGGGTCACTATAAATCAGCTACAGCTTTACAGTGCCAATATTTTGAGCCCCTGATCTGGGTGGCTGAGGCTAGCCTGATTTTGTCAGCTCTCAGAAGCTAAGCAGGGTTGGTCTTGGTTAGTACTTGAACGGAGGACCGCCAAGGAAGTCCGGGGTTGCAACGCAGAGGCAGGCGACAGCAAACCATCTCTGAAAGTCCTTAGCCTTGAAACCTCGACAGGATTGCTGTGAGCTGGCTGCAACTCAATGGCAAAAAAAGAGATAGAGAAGAAAAGTAGGTGATTGTTTGACAGCAGAATGCTGCCATTTCCTCTAGCCGCCCCTCCAGAAATGGCCTTTTTGTGTAAAGAAACCATGAAGTGAAGCTAATGAAGTTGGCCAACGTCCACCAGTGGTGTAAAACGGCTTCCCCCTCCCACCGCTGACTAAACAGCCTTGGAGCTGTCTCATAGAGTAACCGAGTGTCACAGTTCAAGGAACGGAGGCGGCACCGCTCGGCGGCCGATACGGAATAATACGCATCCATAAAACATAAAAAAACACCCGCGTAAGAGCCAGCTGCTTTTTAATTATTTATCCCTCCCTGAACCCGGAGCGCGATAACATTCCCGGAGCCGCCACATTTCGGTGAGCAGTTCACACGATGCTCCTTAATGAATATGCACCATTTGTTTGCTAAGCGTAAATGGGAAATGGAACGAAATCAAGATCTTTGTCAAGGGCCATTTAAATGGTAATACGCAGGGAAGAAGCGTTACGAAAAGGTGACCGGCTGTGTCCCCCTGTCAATGGTTGATTTCTACTCGTCTTGAACTGGCCGTTTGCCGGAGTTAATGTGCCGTTCCTTTCATTCATTCGGAAGGGTTGTGCCAAAGGAACCATACAACTTTAGGGAAGGGGGGAAGAGAGAGAGAGAGAGAGAGAGCAAGATTATATGTTTGTCTGGATGAGAGAAAAGGAGTAGATGTTGTTTATTAAGATGTTGTTTTAAGTGTCGCGAGTCGCCGCGAGACCCCCTGGGTGAGCTGCGACTACAGTTCTAATAAACTGAAATAAGAAAGAGTGATAGAATGGGAAGCCAGGGCAACGCAGGCCAATTCTTTGCCAGCATCGCTTAGGGACGAGACCAAGTTCTGAAAGCACTTTGGTTCAATTTGGGTGCTCCTGTGCCAATTCCCTTCCTTCTCTTGTGGAAAAGGAAACTTTGAAATTAGGTTTTTGCACCCAAATCTCTTGTCTTGGGCCAGTCTCCCCCCATTAAAATTGCCACATTTCCCCCCCAGAGTGATTTCAGTGTCAGAATCTAAATTGTGTATAACATACAAAGGGCATAAAACAGTGAATAAAGGGTAGGACAGAAGCAAAACCAGATTTGTGGAATGTGGAATTCACTGCCAGAGGCTGTAGTGATGGCTACAGGAATAAACAGCCTTAAAAGGGGATTGGGTAGATTCATGGAAGACCAGTCTATCAATAGCTACCAACCATGGTGACTGAGGGGAACCTCCATGTTCAGAGGCAGTCAACCTCTGAATCCCAGAGCCAGGAGGCAACATCAGGGAAAGACCTCAGCCTCTCTGCCCTGTTGTCGGCCCTCCAGAGGAATCAGTTGGCCACTGTGTGAGACAGGATGCTGAACTAGATGGACCACTGGTCTGATCCAGCAGGGCTCTTCTGAGGTTCTTATAGAGGCCTCGACCACTCTGCCCTGTTATTGGCCCTCCAGAGGAACTGGCTGGCCACTCTGTGAGACAGGATGCTGGACTAGATGGACCACTGGTCTGATCTAGCAGGGCTCTTCTGATGTTCTTATGGAGCCCTGGGCCTGTCTGCCCTGTTGTTGGCCCTCCAGAGGAACTGGCTGGCCACTCTGTGAGTCAGGATGCTGGACTAGATGGACCACTGATCTGATCCAGCAGGGCTCTTCTGATATTCTTATGGAGGCCTCGGCCTCTATGCCCTGTTGTTGGCCTTCCAGAGAAACTGCTTGGCCACTGTGTGAGACAGGATGCTGGACTGGATGATCTATTGATCCGATGCAGCAGGCCACTCCTTATGTTCTTAGGAGAAGCCATGGAAATCCATGTGCTAATCATCTCCACATATCGATGTCATCCTCCACAGAAAGACTTCTTTCTTCCAGGTGGGGCCTGAAGTTAAGTGGTTAAGTGCGTGGACTCTAATCTGGGAGAACCGGGTTTGATTCCCCACTCCTCCACTTGCACCTGGCTGGATGACCTTGGGCAAGCCATAGTTCTGTCACAGCTGTCCTTGAGTTCTCTCAGCCCCACCTACCTCACAGGGAGTCTGTTGTGGGGAGGGGAAGGGAAAGGAGGCTGTAAGCCTCTCTGAGATTCCTCCAGGTAGTAAAGGGTATGAATCCAATCTCTCCTCCTCCTCCTCCTCTTCTTCTCAGTCCACACACTGCTGGCCAACCAGGATCAAGCCCTTGTGGCATTTTTAAATGGTTTTAAAATGGCGGCTTCCTCAAGGTGGCCACGAGGGCATCATCACCTCTAGTTTTGCCCTGAGGTACGTTAGCCAGAGAGAGAATGACCGGCCCAAGGTCACCTAGGAAATCTTCCAAGACAGGGTGGGAATTCAAACATGGGTCTCCCAGATCTTAGTCCAGCTTTCTAATGAGTACACCGTGCTGGCTCGCTATATGATGCTGGCAGTGGGGGTAACATATGCAGTCTAAAATAGAGAGAGAAAAGACGTGAAATGAAAAATGGGTAGCATGGCTCATTACGTAGGATTGTCAAAGCTGAGTTGGGATATTCCTGGAGGGTTTTTTTTGGGGGGGGGGCAAGGGGAGGGACCCCTGTGGGGTGTAATGCCATAGGGTCCACCCTCTAAAGTATCCATTTTCTCCAGGGGACTCAAACTATAGGGCTCTTCTGCATTGTCATTCGTGTCACTTGTTTGTCCCTATTGCTTTGGGTTTCCCCGCCCTGAACCCGCTTCGACGGGGAGGTGCGGGATATAAATTTAATAAATTAAATAAATAATAAATAAATAAATGTGTTTTGCTCCCTCTGGGACTACTAGAGAGAGCAAAACACATGAAGGGGGGTACCTAAAGCAATAGGGACAAATGAGTAATGAAAATGACAGTGCGGAAGAGCCCCATGTCGTCTGGAGATGAGTTGTAAGTCCAGGAAATCTCCAGGCCCCATCAGGAAGGAGGAGGAGGAGGAGGAGGAGGAGGAGGAGGAGGAGGCGGAGGAACATAAGAGAAGCCAGTGTTGAATCAGGCCAATGGCCCATCTAGTCCAACACTCTGTCACACACTGGCCAAAAATATCAGGTGCCATCAGGAGGTCCAGCAGTGGGGCCAGGACACTAGAAGCCCTCCCACTGTTGACCCATCCCCAAGCACCCCAAGCACCAAGAATACAGAGCATCGCTTGCCCCAGACTGAGAGCTCCCATCTATACCTTGTGGCTAATACTCACTGATGGATCTCTGCTCCATATGTTCAGACAATGATGGGAGGGACTGTGGTTCAGTGGCGGAGCATCTGCTCAGCACACAGAAGGTCCCAGTTTCAAATCCCCAGCATCTCCAGTTAAAAGTGATCATATTATAGGAAGGTCTTTAGCTACAGTGGGACTTTTGGGGGCTCCACCCCCTTTCTTAAGGGCACAGCCCTGCAAGAACTTCTCCTGTAAATGTTTTTTCCCCCAGTCAATTAAAAACCTTTATAGGTGTATGCTTCTTTAAGCAGAGTGGGGTGTTGTAGCTGACCTCTATGATCCCTTCTATGTGTCAATAAACTGGCCTCCTTTAAGAGATTTTTTTTCTGCCTAAACGTTAGCTTTCTTGACTATAGACGTCATCACCCCCAGCTGCCAGCTTGTTCTCAGAATTGTTGCTTAGGCTGGCAGAAGTGATTTACTTGCAGCAGCTGAGAACTGTCATCTCAAGTGGTCGACAGCTTGCAATTTAGAGATCTATCATGGTCACAGCTTTCTATTGGCTAAATGGCTTTTTCTTTCTTCACTGAGAACTTCAGCCCCAGCAGGGAAAAAAAAAATTGCCCCACAAGCCACAAAATCCAGGCTACAGGTCTGGTTGTCAGTGATACAAAGGACCTCAGCTCGAGACCCTGGAGAGTAGATGATATTGACCGTGATGGACTGATAAGGCAGTTTCATGTGTCCACATGTCTGTGGGACTTGCAGTGCCAAGAATGAAGGGGCATAGTTTGGTGTAGTGCCAGTTTGGTGTAGTGGTTAAGTGTGCGGACTCTAATCTGGGAGAACCAGGTTTGATTCCCCCTCTCCTCCATTTGCACCCGCTGGATGACCTTGGGCAAGCCATCGTTCTGTCAGAGCTGTTCTTGAAAAAGAGCAGTTTCTGTCAGAGCTCTCTCAGCCCCACCTGCCTCACAGGGTGTCTGTTGTGGGGAAGGGAAAGGCGTTTGTAAGCCGCTCTGAGACTAGATGGATGGATGCGTGCTTGGTTGGACTGTTTGTGCTGGTTACGAACCGTAATAAAGATTTCTGTGAGGCTCTGAGACTCCTTTGGGTAGTGAAGGGTGGGGTATAAATCCAATCTCTTCTGGTTCTTCTTCTAGAATATCCTGGCACAGATTAGTGCCAAACACCCCTCTGCTATTTGCAATGGAAGCAAGGGTTTATACAAGAGAAGCCAGGGAGGAAGCATGGCCAGGGAGGAAGGTTAGGCCTCTTTAGCTTGGAGAAACAGTGTTTGAGGGGAGACATGAGAGAGTGGTATACGGAATTATGCATGGGATGGAGAAGGTAGAGAAAGAAGAGTGCAGTGACATCAGCCCATTGTGACAGAATCGTCTTCCCTAAACCCCAAGTGCTCGGCATTGAAGATCACCTCTTGTCTGAGTCAGAATTGGTAATGCTGAGCATTGCAGAGTCATCTCTCTGTGTAATGTTCCCCAATGTTCTGCAACTTCATTGTAATCTTCATAATATTATGTCATGACTCATGTCCCAGGGAATGGCTGGAGAGAACATTATGGAGCTGACTCGGTTTCACTCCCCAAGTGATTTTGGCCATGTGCTGGGATCAGGCAAAGTTAGCTCTCAAACAGAGAATAATGGACATGGAGAGGCAGGCAGATCTTGGTAAATATCCCAACTTCAGAGTGCCTGAGCAAATCGGATACTGCCCGGTCCCTGTGGACTACTTATCACATTTAGGGTGCATTCGGACAGCGTGCTGGGGGAGGTGTAAATTGCTCTGGTCCAATGTGTTGGGTTTTTTTGACCCGGAGAATCACGATCACACTGACCTCCTTGTTCTGGATCACTGCACAGCCACATCGCTCCCCGCCGGGACCGTGCATTGGTGGGTTTTTTTCCCTCTCAGTTTGAGCATGAGCACAGGCAGCTATCTTTAGAAGTAAATTTTCCGTGCATGCGCAGAACAGCGATTTCCATACTTCCCTTTAAACTTTGTGGTTTTTTGGCCCCCCGAAGGGGATTTTTTATTGCTTTTTTGTAATAGACAACTAAAACTACAACAAAAAAGAGGATGGGGAACTAACATCTAGGGAGAAAGAAAAGTATACCCACACTATACTAAAAACCCAAGAGGAGGAGATCATTATCCCGGTTAGAGTCTATGTTAGTACTATATTGTTAGTAAACAATGCATGCTGTGAGTTTCTATCCATCCCTGATCAAAAATTAGCTGATTACTTGTTATGGGAGAATTTCAGAGCATCTCCCTAACTCGCTTCATAAAGGCAATTTTCAGAGTCCTTCTGTCTTTACTTAGGCTTTCTATCTCTAAAGGCATAGGCTGGTTTGCAGGCAGCTGTGATTCCCTTTAAACTTTAAATGAACACTTTAAATGAAACTTTTACCCCTGAAACTGGCCTCCGTGAGATCCCGAACTTGTCTAAGTGCTAAAACTAGGCACCGTTTAAACTTTGCTTTTATTAACTTAGGAGCGGAGCTCCGCCCATGTGCATGCCACCAAGGCATAAAAAAAAAAAGCGGACAAAAAGTGGAAGCCTCAGGCTTCTGCAGCAGCTTTCCAGAGGAGAGAGGGAAGGCACCCAGAAGTGGCTCAACACCACAGGAGCGATCAGATATTGGAAACTGCAGCTCAAAACCGGAGAATCAGGAAAACACCACTTGGGTAAGTGGTATCAAAATACTCCATCTTCAAAAGGGGTTGATCCGGAAAGTGACGGTTGGGGACAGTGTGCAGATGTTGGGTGTGTGAATGCGGATATAAAATCTGTTACTGAAGTGTGCCGAAAGTGGACTAAATGGCCCATCTGAATGCACCCTTAGACACCTATAACTTTAGGGAAGCAGTAGCCAGATGTGAGGCTCTCCCCTCCGCGATGCTTGAGGGTAGATACAGAAGGGTCCCCTTTGACCAGAGACTCTGCCAGTGTGATTCTGGGGAGGTAGAAACCATCGAACATATGATATTTAGATGCAACTGGTATAATAAGGCCCAAGATAAATATATCACAACTTTTGTGAAAGAAAACATCTGGCCAGACAGACTGGGATCGCTGTAACCGACTGTTATCCGAAGAAAATCAGATTGTTACTGAATCGGTGGCTAAATCTTGGGCGGCATGCTATCACATTAGAAAGGTGCAGCTACATTTATAAAACTGTTTTTGCCCCTTTATATTTCTTACTGGATTTGTCAAATACTTTTTTTTATGGTCTTGTATATATTTATTGTGTTTTACCCAGATGTTTTATAATTTTATATCCAAACACGGTTAGTGTTTGGCACAATGCTGTAATAAACATATTACTACTACAACTACTATGGAGCTGACTTTTGAAGCTAAGCAGGTTTGGGGCAGGTTGGGGGCCTCCTGAGGATCCCATGAACGTGGTCTTGTGTCCTGTGATGACTGTCTTAGGCTTGCAAACTTTGGTTTGGGAAATTCCTGGTCCTTTGTGGCAGTGCTGGAGAGGGTGGTGTTTGGGGAAGGAAGAGAATTCAACAGGGGTGTAGTGTCACTCCAGGACTTCCATTTCTCCTACACTCTCTGGTACAGCATGGAGTCTGCTATCATTTCCTCCAGGAGAACAGATCTCTGTAATGTGGAGAACTTCCCAGAAAATTTCAGGTCCCACCTGGAAGAAAGAAGTCTTTCTGTGGAGGATGGCATCCATATGTGGTGATGATTAGCACATAGATTTCTGTGGCTTCTCCTAAGAACATAAGAAGAAGCCTACTGGATCAGACCAATAGACCATCCAGTCTAGCATCCTGTCTCACACAGTGGCCAACCAGGTCCTCTGGAAGGCAAACAACAGGGCATAGATGCTAAGGCTGACATAAGAAGAGCCCTGCTGGATCAGACCAGTAGACCATCTAGTCCAGCATCACATCTCACATAGTGGCCAACTGATTCCTCTGGAGGACCAAAGCAGGGCACAGAGGTCAAGGTCTTCCCCTGATATTCTCTCCTGGCTCCAGGATTCAGAGGTTTACTGCCTCCGAATGAGGAGGTTCTTCTCAGTCACCACGACTAGTAGCCACTGATAGAACTATCCACCATGAATCTATCTAATCCCCTTTTAAAGTTATTGATTCCCGTGGCCATCACTACATCCTCTGGCAGCAAATTCCACATTTCAATCACTGTCTGTGTAAAGTAGTGTTTCCTTTTGTCCGTCCTGAACCTACTGCCCACCAGCTTCATTGGATGCCCTCGAGTTCTTGTATTCTGGGAGAGGGAGAAAACCGTTCTCTTTGTCCGCTCTCTCCACCCCGTGCATAATTTTATAAACCTCTATCATGCCTCCTCCCAGTCATCTCTTGTCTAATCTAAACTCAAGGTGGTGCCATAGCTGGGGCACACCAGTCGAAGGAAGATTTCCCGCCCCGAGTGAGTAACCGGCAACCCTACCCAATACTGAGGTTTTTTTTAAAAATAAAATAAACATAGATGCTGCTTCTGCAGATGTCTGCTTGGCTTCCTGAAAATCCCCTGACCTTGAGACGTGAATACCAAAGCATGCTTTAATTTTATTCACAGATCAGCGTGCGTGGAACCTGTCGGCCTATTTACTGGAGGATGCTTTGTGTTCAGAGAATGCAACCGACCGACTGCACGTCTGTTCGGCTCCGGTGGAGTCCTGCGGGGGCCATCTTAAAGGACGCAGAGGTACCGAGAGGTGCGTTTCCGAGAACAAGACAGAGAATGGCTTGCATTGAATCATCCAGTTGTTCCAGGGGAAACTCTGGGTACGATCCGGTCGCGGTAATGACTCCCGCCGGCTGTTTGTCTGCATCTCCACCCTAATTGCTATCAATAATGAACTACAGGCCTGTGATTCAAAGGAGGCCGTGAATCGTCAGTTAAGAATTTTTTTTTAATTTTTAATCCTCACAGCCGCTTTTATACGTTCGGCGAAGCGCCGCGCTCGGTCGGGCTGATGATGACGATGAAACGGCAAATTATATATCGATTCCATAAATATCCGCGGGACGCGCAGGAGGAACGGAACGTTTCCCGCTCGCTGGGAGAAAAAGGTTTCAATCTGGGGAAGGATTTTCTCCTCTCGGTGGCTTCCACTCCCCATCCTGTCCGTCTGCTGTCACATTTCACGGAGCTCAGGTGTCTCCGAGTTGATGAACAAGACAGGAGAGTCTTCCAAGCCATCTGGATTATGTCAGACATCAAGACGGCGGTTTGCGAGTGTTTAAAACGTCTCTTTTTAGACTGGGTCCAGATGGCAGCTGCCGGAGTCTCTGGCTGGGCTCTTGAGCACGCAGTGATGACTACCTAGATTGGCCCGGGGACAGGCAGGTACCTGCGGGAGACGCTGCAGACACTGCCAAGAGTCAGGCTGGGGAGCCTACCGGCGACGTGCTTTGAGATCTCTTTGCCAGCATGATTGATCTGGCAAAGAATCCTGGGAGCTGCAAAAGATGAGGAAGAGTTGTTTTTTTTTTATATACCTGACTTTTCTCTACCTTATGAAGTCTGGAAGTGGTTTGCAATCTCCTTCCCTTCCTCTCCCCACAACAGGCACCTCGTGAGGCAGGTGGGGCTGAGAGAATCCTGAGAGGACTGGGACTGGCCCAAGGTCACCCAGCAGGCCTCAGGTGTCTCAAAATGTCTGACAATCGCCTTCCCTTCCTCTCCCACAACAGGCACCTTGTGAGGCAGGTGGGGCCGAGAGAGTCCTAAGAAAACCGGGACTGGCCCAAGGTCTCCCAGCAGGCCTCAGGTGTCTCAGAGCGGCTGACAATCGCCTTCCCTTCCTCTCCCCACAACAGGCACCCTGTGAGGCAGGTGGGACTGAGACAATCCTGAGAAGACTGGGACTGGCCCAAGGTCACCCAGCAGGCCTCATGTCTCTCAAAGCAGCCGACAATCGCCTTCCTCTCCCCACAACAGGCACCCTGTGAGGCAGGTGGGGCTGAGAGAGTCCTGAGAGGACTTGGACTCACCCACGGTCACCCAGCAGGCCTCATGTGTCTCAAAGCGGCTGACAATAGCCTTTCAATTCTTCTCCCCACAACAGGCACCTTGTGAGGCAGGAGGGGCTGAGAGAGTCCTGAGAGAAACTGTGACTGGCCCAAGGTGACCCAGCAGGCTTCAGGTGGAGAAGTGTGGAATCATGGAACCTTTTATCTTTGTGAACTAATGTGAGTCCTTTTATTTAAGGAATTCTTATTCTAGACAGGACAGAGAAGAGATAGTATCCTAATCTAGTCTGAGTAGCTAAAATGGATGGAGATAAAGGAGTCATGTCCCGTTCTCGTGGTGCCAAGATGGAGAAATCTATCCAAGTGTGGAGGAAGAGTGTGAGGCCAGAAGGAAGTTTCCCCTAAGAGTAGCAATCAAAGGGAGAGCATCAGAGAGTGAGAGAAAGGATAGTCAGTGTTCTGGTCATTCTATCTCTCTGACTCTCTTGTAGCCCTCCTTTGTAGTCTGAGGCTAAGAGACAGCAGGAAGCCCTTCACTACCAGTATTACCGAGATCTGGTTTCTTCTGTGCAGATACCCTTGAGGACCTACAGGTCTGAGCACTGCTCACTTGCCCAAGGGGTAGTGGCTCAGAGGGACACAGGCTTGGGTCCTGGACAATAACTTATGGGTAGCCAGGGGAGAAACAGTAGAATGGGAGCAATATGTGTGCTCCATCTAGCTCTCAGTAATAAGAACATAAGAGAGGCCAATGGCCCGTCCAGTCCAACACTCTGTCACACAGTGCCCAAAAATACCAGGTGCCATCAGGAGGTCCACCAATGGGGCCAGGACACTAGAAGCCCTCCCACTGTTGCCCCCCCCTGGGCACCAAGAATACAGAGCGTCACTGCCCCAGTCAGAAGAACATAAGAGAAGCCATGTTGGATCAGGCCAATGGCTCACCCAGTCCCACACATATATGATTATGCATGGGATAGAGAAGGTTGAGAAAGAAGTCCTTTTCTCCCTTTCTCACAATACAAGAACTCATGGACACTCAATGAAATTACTGAGCAGTCGGGTTAGAACAGGTAAAAGGAAGTCCTTCTTCACCCAAAGAGTGATTAACACATGGAATTCACTGCCATAGGAGCTGGTGGCAGCTACAAGCATGGACAGTTTCAAGAGGGAATTAGATAAACATATGTAACAGAAGTCCATCAGTGGCTATTAGCCACAAGGTATAGATAGAAACTCTCAGTCTGGGGCAGGGAGATGCTGGTGGGGGGCAGCAGTGGGAGGGCTTCTAGTGTCCTGGCCCCGCTGCTGGACCTCCTGATGGCACCTGGTATTTTTGGCCAATGTGTGACAGAGTGTTGGACTGGATGGACCACTGGCCTGATTCAACATTGGCTTCTCTTATGTTCTTATGCCATGCAGTGGCCAAAAACCAGGGGCCATCAGGAGATCCATGACAGGGCCAGAACTCCAGAAGCCCTCCCGCTGTGGCGCCCCCAAGCACCAAGAAGACAGAGTGTCACTGCCCCTGGCAGAAGAATATAAGAGACACCATGTTGGATCAGGGCAGTGGACCATCCAGCCCAACACTCTGTCACACAGTGGCCAAAACCCAGGTGCCACCAGGAGGTCCACCAGTGGGGCCAGAACTCCAGAAACCCTCCCACTGTTGTACCCTCCCCCAAGCACCAAGAATACAGAGCATCCCTTGTCCCATATAGCTGAGCCATGGTGTTCTGCACCAGCTGGAATTTCCGAATAGATTTTGAAGGGAGACCAACGTCCAGCTGAAGGCAAGATGAGGCACAAGGCCGATGGACAGTGAGCGCCAAAGGAAGCCGGTCTAACACCAGACGATCTCACGACAGAAACTTTAGCATCCCGGGAGGTTCCTTGGGAAAGGCCAACAGCTGCGACAGCTGGCCTCTCTCAAGGGTTTGTGTGGCACCCTGCATTATTCTTAGCCATTTACTGGAAAGCCCAGGCCGATCTTACGATAATGAGGCACTTTTGGATTCACCGTTTCCCAAATATAGCTGGAAAGGTTAGATCGATAATTGCCTTACGGGAGTCCCAAATGTGCAAATCTTTCAAGGGCATGTGGTCTCAAGTTGTTAAATGACCATGGGGGGAAATATATTAGCCTGGCTGCTCTTGTGCCTTTGAAAGCAGTTTCCTCTGCAAAAAAAGTCAGCATCAAAATGAACACTGGGTGAATACAGGCAACTTTCCGACCAAGTGGTAACTTGCACAAGATTCTTAAGCGTAGGGAGGTGTCACTGGTGACCAAGATCAAAGTGATTCATGCTACAGCATTCCCCATTACTATGTAAGGGTTGAGTCCAGCGGCACCTTTAGGACCAACAAAGTTATACTGTGAATAAAAATTTGTTGGTCTTAAAAGGGCCCAGTTCAGACTGGCAGATTGAAGCAGGAGCGAGTCGTGGCAAAAAAGCCCCGGAACAAATTGTTCTGGGTTTTCCCGGTCACCCTGTGCCGACTGATGCGAGAGCATTCTGGGGAGGAGGCATGAGGGAGCGTTCACACTGTTGGCCCGAAGGCGCAGCTGTAAGGTGCGGCTTTCCGTTTCGCTAATCTGGAGATATGCGCTTACACGTTTGTGAGGTAATACGACTGCTAGTTTGGTGTAGCGGTTAAGTGCGCGAACTCTAATCTGGGAGAACTGGGTTTGATTCATTCTGGGGGCTGGGGCAATAGAATATACCAAGCAGCTTCTGCAAGAACCATAGTAAGAGGCTACTGGTAGGCCCATTGGTTCCAGAGCCAGATCCCGAAATGAAAGAGCACACCATTACTTTGAACAAGCATTGGCCTCAACATAACTGTTGACAGACCTGGGAATCTCTGCTTGTAAAGAAGAGACATTTGTGAGAGTGAGTATGGCTGCAAGCTTGGTGTGAGTGGTCTAAGTCGCGGACTGCTAATCTGGGAGAACTGGGTTTGATTCATTCTGGGGCTGGGGCAATAGAATATACGCAAGCGCTTCTACAAGAACCATAGTAAGAGGCTACTGGTAGGCCCATTGGTTCCAAGCCAGATCCCGAAATGAAAGGCACACCATTACTTTGAACAAGCATTGGCCTAAATAACTGTTGACAGACCTGGGAATCTCTGCTTTAAAGAAGAGACATTTGTGAGGTGATACGGCTGCAAGTTTGGTGTAGTGGTTAAGTGCGCGGACTCTAATCTGGGAGAACCGGGTCTTGCCATTCCTCACTCCTCCACTCGCAGCTGCTGGATGACCTTGGGCAAGCTCGTAGTTCCTGCCTCCAGAGCTGTTCTTGAAAAAGAGTGTATTTTCTGTCAGAGCTCTCCCAGCCCCACCTACCTCACAGGGTGTCTGTTGTGGGGCAGGGGAAGGGCAAAGGAGTTTGTAAGCCGCCCTGAGACTCCGAATGAAGGGCAGAGTATAACATACATGTATCTTCTTAAACCAAATTAAAACCTTCTGATACGTGGATGCCATGCATACGACATAGGGCAGATTATTAAGGTATATTGTTGGGGCGGAGGAGACTGGCCATTGGCAGGGGTGTCGGCAGAGGTAGGGCTTGCTTCAGAGGTCTAGGTTAGGAAATGCCTAAGGATATATTGGGGTAGTATTTAGGGAGGAACAGGGACCATCATGCGAGGTACAGAAGCCATCGAGTCCAACGACCTGCAAACAAAGCATCCAATGTTTCCCACTGGCAGGAAGAACCGATCCATACAGTCTGGAGATGAGCCTGTAGTTGCAGGGGTCCCCAGGTCCCACCTGGAGGCTGGCATCCTTAGCGTGGATATCTGTTTCAGTCATGTTGAAGGACAAGACCCGGATTAATGGATAGAAACTTCAGCAAAGGAGGTTTTGTCTAAATTTGAGGAAGACCTTCCTGGCAGTGAGGCACGTTCTTCGCTAGAGCTTTCTCCCTTGTAAGGTGGTGGAGTCTTCATTGCCAGAGGTTTTTAAGCACCAATTGGATACCTGTGTATTTATTCACGTTACTTATAGTCCACCGTTCTCACTTCAGCAGTTGTTGTATGTTCAGTAAGGTAAAGGTGAAGGTTTCCCTTGTCGAAAGCCAGTCGAATCCGACTCTAGGGTTGCAGTGCTCATCTCCGTTTCAAAGCCAAAGAGCCGGCACTGTCCGAAGACATTTCCTTGGTCATGTGGCCAGCATGACTAAATGTTGAGGTGCATGGAACACTGTTACCTTCCCACCGAAGTGGTACCTATTTATCTACTTGCAATTTCTTGCTTTCGAACTGCTAGGTTGGCAGGAGCTGGAACCAGAGATGGGAGCTCACTCCGCCATGTGGCACTTGGGTCTCGAACTGCTGAACTACTGACCTTCCACAGCCTGCAGTTCAGTGTCTTAACCACTTGAGCCACCGCAGCTCCCGCAGCATGTTTGGTACTGGGAGTTAAACTAAGTTGATGCCTGGACAAGTCAACGGAAGCCTAATTGGGTAGCACCGAACTGCAGACTGGAAGGTCGGTAGTTCGGCAGTTCGAGACCCGAGTGCCTCATGACGGAGCGAGCTCCTGTCTCTGGTCCCAGCTCCTGCCAACCTAGCAGTTCAAAAGCAAGAAACTGCAAGTAGATAAATAGGTACCGCTTCGGTGGGATGGTAACAGCGTTCCGTGCGCCTTGGCGTTTAGTCATGCCAGCCACATGACCATGGAAATGTCTTCGGACAGCGCTGGCTCTTCGGCTTGGAAACGGAGATGAGCACCGCATCCCTAGAGTCGGATTCGACTGGCTTTCAAGCAAGGGAATCCTTTACCTTTACCATCACTATCTCGTGTTAGGAGGAAAACCCATAGAAACCCATAGGAACACTGCTCCCCCCCCCCGCCACTTCATTTTGCTCTCACTCTCAAATCTCACACTTTATAGCAGGGGTGGGGAAACTGTGGCTCAGGAGCTGCATGTGGCTCTTTTGCACATATTGTGTGGCTCCTGGCAGAGCAGCTGGGGAAGCTAAATATCACTAGCAAGCAAATTATGATTGGGCAAATAGATATCATTATCAATATCTGCTTTGACTGCTTTTGTTATTATCTTTTGGCAGTCTCGTTTAATGTTAATAAGAAGCAAATTTGCGTATTTCCCAGTAAAAAATGTGTAATATTTGTCCGTGTCTTGCGGCTCTCAGACATCCGACGTTTATTCTATGTGGCTCTTACGTTAAGCGAGTTTGGCCACCCCTGCTTTACAGGCTAGCTTTGAGTATTCTCGAAGTACGAAAAAGTGGAGGGGGAATACAAATGCAATACCGTCTCGGAATCTCGTGACTTAATTCTGCTTCATGTGCAGACTGTCAGGCTCCTGGGCAGGTCACTCTCAACAACACCCTCTTGGCGACAATTTGTTTATTGAGAAATAGACATGATCTAGGCTATAACAATACTGTGTCAGAACTGAGAGTTTTGGCGGGTACGGGTATAGTTATGGGTACTTTGGATAGGGCCGTCTTAACATGGGTAACCAATCGCACATTGCATACATCCCATCTAGTTGTTGCATGGCCCACCCACTCCCCTGGGAAATAGATGATCCCACCATCTATTCTTTCATGGCTGCAGTCACCATCTGCAGTGATCTGGGATCCTAGGAACGTGAAGTCTGTCACTACTTCTACGACTTCCCCTTCTATTTGCCAAGGAGTGATGGGGCCAGATGCCATGATCTTAGTTTTTTTGATGTTGAGCTTCAAGCCCACTTTTGCGCTCTCCTCTTTCATCCTGAGCAAGAGGCTCTTTAGGTCCTCTTCACTTTCTGCCATCAGAGTGGTATCGTCTGCATATCTGAGGTTATTGATCTTTTCCCCAGCAATCTTAACTCCAGCTTGTGATTCATCCAGGCCAGCATTTTGCATGATGTACTCTGCATATAAATTAAATTAAAATTAAAAGACGCCTGCTCCTTGGGAGGAAAGCGATGGCAAACCTAAACAGCATGATAAAAAGCAGAGACATCACCTTGCCAACAAAAGTCCGCATGGTCAAAGCAATGGTATTCCCCGTAGTAATGTATGGCTGCGAGAGTTGGTCTATAAGGAAGGCCGAGTGCCGAAGAATAGATTCTTTTGAACTATGGTGCTGGAGAAGACTCTTGAGAGTCCCTTGGACTGCAAGGAGATCAAATCAGTCAATCCTAAAAGAAATCAACCCTGACTGTTCCCTGGAAGGCCAGATCCTGAAGCTGAAGCTCAAATACTTTGGCCACCCAATGAGAAGGGAGCATTCACTGGAGAAGACCCTGATGCTGGGAAAGATTGAAGGTCAAAGAAGAAGGGGACGGCCAAGGATGAGATGGTTAGACAGTGTCATCGATGCAACGAACATGAAACTGAGCAAACTTCAGCGGACGGCGGAAGACAGGAGGGCCTGGCGTGATCTGGTCCATGGGGTCGCGAAGAGTCGGACTCGACTGCGCGACTGAACAACAACAACAACAACAAAACCATCTATTCTAGCAAGCTGGCACCAAATGCTTCAAGGCCATTCCTCTGGGAGCAAGGCTTCTTCGGGAAAGTTACAGCCTCTACGATAACTGGATTCACACACTCGGCATTCACTCCCCTCCCCTCAGGGATTCCTCCTCCCCCTCTACAGTTACGACAAACTAAGCGGAGCAGACTTTGACACAGACCGGGTAAAGCTGACCGAGAAGGACAATTGGTGCCTAGTGATCATTTGTCTTCTTCTTTAGCATGGGCCCTCGTATCCTTCTCCTCTGCCCCCGCGGTCCCATCCCTCCCTGGGAACTCAGACCTGCCCTTGCGAACGTCCACTCAAATAACGCTGTGGTCATGGCGCAGCGTGCTTTGGTCTGCATTAAACAGAGGCCCTTTCTGCACTGACAGCTTGCTCTGGAGTCTGGTGAGCAAAAATTCTACTTTGTGAGCTTAAAGGTAAAGGTTGGCAGGAGCTGGAACTAGAGACGGGAGCTCACTCTGTCATGCGGCACTCTCGGGTCTCGAACTGCTGAACTACTGACCTTCCACAGCCTGCAGTGAGCTTACTGGTATTAAAATCGTGAGCGAGCAATTGGGCTATTGCAGAAGTCAGTTTGCTCCGGAGCCCTCCTTCCTGGGCTGAGACAAAAATGTGCGTGAGCCGAAGGCTAAAAAACGGAAGCTAGCTCACACTAACTCAGCTTAGGGGGAACACTGCTTCACGGTCGCACGCATTCCCTCTGCAGTGGTTTCCCCCCTCCAGTTTATTTATTTGTGCATTCTGTCTGCATTCTGCATCTACAAGCAAAAGCCACGTTTTTGAGCTAATTGGCTTCCATCCCCTCTCTCCCTCCCTCCGTGATTCAGCAAAAAGAAAAGGAAGGGAGCGGGGAAATCCAGGCCCACACATGCAAGACTGACACACTAAGGAGCAGGGAATCCCCGAGTCCTTTATATTTGCTGATTCCTTCTTACGCTCTCTCTGGCCTTTTAAAAGTTTGCCTGAGTGGGAGGACACGTCCTCTTAAGGACATAAGAACATAAGAGAAGCCAATGTTGAATCAGGCCAATGGCCCATCTAGTCCAACACTCTGTCACACAGCGGCCAAAATATACCAGGTGCCATCAGGAGGTCCAGCAGTGGGGCCAGGACACTGGAAGCCCTCCCACTGCTGCCCCCCCACAGCACCAAGAATAGAGTGCATCACCTGCCCCAGACTGAGAGTTCCCATCTATGCCCTGTGGCTAATAGCCACTGATGGACTTCTGCTCCACATGTTTATCTAATTCCCTCTTGAAACTGTCCATGCTTGTAGCTGCCACCACCTCCTGTGGCAGTGAATTCCATGTGTTAATCACTCTTTGGGTGAAGAAGTATTTCCTTTTATCTGTTCTAACCTGACTGCTCAGCAATTTCATGGAGTGCCCACGAGTTCTTGTATTGTGAGAAAGGGAGAAAAGTACTTCTTTCTCAACCTGCTCAAACCCATTCATAATCTTATAAATCTCAATCATGTCACCCCTCAGCCATCGTTTCTCCAAGCTAAAAAGCCCAAAGCATTGTAACCTTTCTTCATAGGGAAGGTGTTCCAACCCTTTTATCATTCTAGTTGCCCTTCTCTGCACTTTTTCCAATGCTCAGGGCCGGCTCGCCCACTAGGTGAGCTAGGCGCTCGCCTAGGGCGCCGGCCCTGCAGGGGCGCCAAAATGCCCCTCATAAAAAGCCTCCCCGAGCCGCCCAACGCCGGCAGCCCTTGCTTTCCTGGGTGCCTCGCAACCGTGAGGCACCTGGGAGAGCCACGCCGCCGCCCCTGGGAGAGAAGGGGGGTGTTCTAAGCCCGCCCCTTCCCCGGCTCTGCACCCAGGAAAGCCGGGGCTGCCGGCGTTGGGCGGCTCGGGGAAGGCCTGGGATGGAAGGGGGGGGCTTCTAAGCCCCCCCTTCCCCGGTTCTCCCGGGTGCCTCGTGGCTGCGAGACACCCGGGAGAGCCGTGCTGCCATTGCTGGGAGGGAAGGGGGGCTTCCAAGATGAATGTGCGTGGTGGGCAGAAGGGCGCTCCCCCCTCCCCCCCACTGTTGGCTCCGGTGCCTGCCTGGGCCAGCGAAGGAGCGAGGCACGAAGACTTCAGCCGGGCGCGACGTTGCCTCGCCGCCTCCCTTCGCAGTCTCTCCAGGGAGTCCTCCCGACGCACCCGGCCACTGCCTGCATGCCTTTGTCCCTTCCTGTGGGGGGGGGGCGGCAGGAGGTGGCATAAAAGTGATAATGCCTCCAGCCCCGGAGTGGCAAGGGATGGGGGAGGGGGCTCGTGGGCTTGATGCCCTTCAAGCTGACACCCCCTCCTCTCCTCTCTGCTCCTCTCCTCCACAACCTGGAAAGAAGAGGCCCCCAAGCCCAGCAGCCAGAGGGGGGTGAGGCTAGCTTGTGGCGCCTGGTGCCCCCCCCCAGGTGTGTTTCTGGGAGGTCTCCAGGCCCCGCCGGGAGGTTGGCATCCCCTGGGGGTGCCACAAGCTGGCCTCGCCTAGGGCGCAGGAACACCTTGGGCTGGCCCTGCCAATGCTATAATATCCTTTTTGAGATGTGGTGACCAGAACTGTACACAGTATTCCAAATGAGGTCGCACCAATGATTTATAAAGGGGCATGATGATACTGGCTGATTTGTTTTCGAATTCCGTTCCTAATAATCCCCAGCATAGCGTTGACCTTCTTTATTGCAGTTACACATTGTCTAGACATTTTCATTGAGTTATCCACTACGACTGCAAGATCTCTCTCTTGGTCCGTCTCTGCCAGTTCAGACCCCATCAACGTGTATTTATATTTAGGATTTTTGGCTCCAATGTGCATCACTTTGCACTTGGCCACATTGAACCCCATTTGCCACGTTGACGCCCATTCACCCATCCTCGACAGATCCCTTTGGAGTGCCTCACAATCCTCCCTGGTTTTCACCACCCTGAACAACTTCGTGTCATCTGCAAATTTAGCCACTTCACTGCTTACTCCCAATTCCAAATCGTTAATAAACAAGTTAAAAAGCATCGGACCGAGTACTGATCCCTGTGGTACCCCACTGCTTACCACCCTCCACTGAGAAAGTTTCCCATTTATACTCACTCTCTGTTTCCTATTTATAAGCCAGTTTTTGATCCACAAGAGGACTTGTCCTTTTATCCCATGACTATTGAGCTTACTTAGGAGCCTTTGATGAGGAACTGTATCAAAAGCTTTCCAGAAGCCAAGGTAAATAATATCTACTGGGTCCCCCTTGTCCACATGTTTGTTCACTCCCTCAAAAAACACTAACAGGTTAGTGAGACAAGATCTTCCCTTACAGAACCCATGCTGAGTCTGCCTCAATAGTTTTTGTTCATCAATGTGCCTACTAATTCTTTCCTTAATAACAGTTTCCACCAACTTACCCAGTATCGATGTCAGACTGACTGGCCTGTATATTCCCGGATCTCCCCTGAAGCCCTTTTTAAAGATGGGAGTGACATTAGCTACCTTCCAGTCCTCAGGAATGGAGGCAGATTTTAAAGAAAGATTACATATTTTTGTCAGGAGATCCACAAGTTCACATTTGAGTTCTTTCAGAACTCTCGGATGAATGCCATCCGGGCCTGGTGATTTATTAGTTTTTAAATTGTCCATCAGTCGGAGGACTTCCTCTCTTGTCACCACAATCTGATTCAGGTCTTTCAAACCCCCTCCCAAAATCGGTGCTTCTGGAGTGGGCAAACACTTCTCCTCTTCCACAGTGAAGACAGAGGCAAAAAATGCATTCAGCTTCTCAGCCATTTCCCTATCATCCTTCACTACTCCTTTTACCCCTTGGTCATCCAAGGGCTCCACTGCCTCCCTGGCTGGCTTCCTACTTCTAATGTATTTGAAGAAAGTTTTATTGTTGGCCTTTATGTTTTTTGCGATATGCTCCTCATATTCCCTTTTTGCTTGCCTGATCACAGACTTGCATTTTATTTGCCATAGTCTGTGTTCCCTTTTATCAACCTCACTAAGACTAGCGGAAGACAGGAGGGCCTGGCGTGATCTGGTCCATGGGGTCGCAAAGAGTCGGACTCGACTGTGCGACTGAACAACAACAACAACAAGACTAGCTTTCCACCGCTTAAAGGAATCCTTCTTACCTTTTACAGCTTCCATTACTTTATTTGTTAACCATGCAGGCTTTTTTCTATACCTATTTGTACCTTTCCTAACCTGCGGTATATATTTTTTCTGAGCTTCTAGGACTGTATTTTTAAATAGTCTCCAAGCTTCCCCAATGGTTTTGACCTTCTCCACTCTTCCTTTCAATTTCTTCCTCACATGTCCCCTCATACCAGAGAAGTTACCCCTTTTAAAGTTAAAAGTGGTTGTGTCAGTCTTTTTGGGCAACTCCCTATCTGTACAAATGTTAAACTCAATGACATTATGGTCACTGTTCCCAAGTGGTGCAATCACTTTTACATCTCTCACCAGGTCTTGGGTGTTACTTAGGACCAAATCCAGGATCGCCTCTCCCCTGGTAGGTTCTGTGACCATCTGTTCCATAGCAGAGTCATTGAGAGTATCTAAAAACTCAATCTCTTTTTCCCAACTAGAACTCAATCTCTTTTTCCTCTTTTGTCTTTGGAGAAGGAGGGAAAGAAAACAGAACAGGGAGGGAGTGTCAGCCTGAAGAGAGAGAGGTGGAAATAGGGGAGGGGCAGTGGGCAGCGCTTGAATACCCACAGAAACAATTCTACTTTAGAAAGGGTTAGTGATTCGAAAGCGGGCAAGAACAAGAATCACAGCAAAGGGAGTTTTGGTAGCTGTGGGGCAACAGTGTTGGAAGCGGCCCGAATGCAGATTCCTGTAAAACAAATGCAGGAATGTGACAAAGTCCCGACACAAAGTGGAACTGGAAGCAGGAGGGAATGCAGAACAGAAGAATGGGATGGGCTGAGAAACCGAGGCAAAATGTGGGTGCAGAAAGGGCCAGAGATATGCCCTGACCTGCATGGCTCTGGCTAGCAAGATCTCATGAGCTTCTGGAAGCTAAGCAGTGTCGGTCCTGGTTAGTATTTAGATGGGAGATTGACAAAGAAGCCCAAGATTCCTAAGCTGAGGGAGGCAATGGCCAACCACCTCTGAATGGTAGCCATAAGCTGGCTGTGACTTTATGGGATTTTCCACCACAAGAGATACATCGGTGGGTACACTGGAGGCAGCAGAGAATAAATCCTAGTTGTGAGGGAGGGGAGGGTTCTCACCGCAGGGTTCCCTGACTCACTGAATGAGGGGTTTGGGGTTTGGCATCTGGGGAGTTTGGGGAGGACAAGAGGTCACTCTTGGGTTTGGCATCTGGGGTGATGCTCTAGGCTGTCTCCCCTAGTCTCTGTGGGTTTTTTTTACCATAGAGGCGAAATTCCCCTATAGAGTGGAAATCTCATGTTCATTTAGAGGTCATTTTCTCTACATAGTGTGTTGACTCTAATCTGGGAGAACTGGGTTTGATTCCCCACTACACCACTTGCACCTGCTGGTGTGACCTTGGGTCAGTCACAAGTTCTGGGCACAGCTGTTCTTGAAAAAGAGCAGTTTCTGTCAGAGTTCTCACAGCCCCGCCTACCTCACAGAGTTTCAGTTGTGGGGAGGGGAAGGGAAAGGGGTTGGTAAGCCGCTCTGAGACTCTGAGTGAAGGGTGGGATACAAATCCAACCTCTTCTTCGCTTCTTCTCTCTTCTTCTTCTCCCTTGTTTTCCCTTGGGGGCAGGAAACTGGGGCAAATAATTCTCCAGATCTTGGAAGCAAAGCTGGGTCCACCCTGGTTAGAACCAATGCTCCCTCTAAGCTGTGGACTCTTGTGAGCAAAAATTCTACTTTGTGAGAAGAAGGAGAAGGAGAAGGAGAAGGAGAAGGAGAAGGAGAAGGAGAAGAAGAAGAAGAAGAAGAAGAAGAAGAAGAAGAAGAAGAAGAAGAAGAAGAAGAAGAAGAAGAAGAAGAAGAAGAAGGAGGAGGAGGAGGAGGAGGAGGAGGAGGAGGAGGAGGAGGAGGAGGAGGAGATTGGATTTATACCCTCTCCTTCACTCAGAGTCTCAGAGTGGCTTACAAACTCCTTCCCCTTCTGCTCCCCTCAACAGACACCCTATGAGATAGGTGGGGCTGAGAGAGCTCTTCCTAGAACTGTCCTTTCAAGGGCAGCTCTGACAGAACTGTGGCTTGCCCATGGTCATCCAGCAGCTGCGAGTGGAGTAGTGGGGAATCAAACCCAGTTCTCCCAGATTAGAGCCCGTGCACTTAACCACTGCACCAAACTGGGAAGGGGGGGGAGTTTGTTGTAAGAGCCACAATTCCAGCAACAAGGAGAGAACCCAGCAAGTGGAAACGGGAGCTCCCGGTGCCTGCCTTTGCCTGTCAGCAATCCTCTCTCCCCTGCAGTGTTCATTATTCCGCTGCCTTCTCCTAGACATTGAGCAATGTCATCAGCTCTCGGCCCCCACACTTTCCCCCAAGCGGCATTTGTACGCGAGGCTCCGTGGAACCGTGCCCACCTCCAGACTCCTGACTGCATCCCAAATGCAATGTGGAAATTTCCACAGCATGGGTTGAGCATGCATCAACACTGCTGCTTTGGGAAACGTCGCCCTCTGCTCTTAAAAGGGCAGAAGGAAAAAGGGGAAAGATGGGGGGGGGAGAGAGAGAGAAGGGGTATGAAATCCAAACACCCCATTGTCACTGATGCTTACAGAAATGGAGCCTGGGGACTGACACACGAGCAGATGACGAGGGCAAGGAATAGGTTTCTCTTCCTTCCATGGACAAGTGGTCAGTAAGGGGAGGAAGAGGAGGAGGAGGAGGAGGAGATTGGATTCATACCCCGCCCTTCACTACCCAAAGGAGTCTCAGGGTGGCTTACGATCTCCTTTCCCTTCCCCTCCCCACAACAGACACCCTGTGAGGTAGAAGAAGAAGCAGAGAAGAAGAAGAAGAAGAAGAAGAAGAAGAAGAAGAAGAAGAAGAAGAAGAAGAAGAAGAAGAAGAAGAAGAAGAAGAAGAAGAAGAAGAAGAAGAAGAAGAAGAAGAGATTGGATTTATACCCTGCCCTTCACTGCCCAAAGGCGTCTCAGAGCGGCTCACAAACTCCTTTCCCTTCCCCTCCCCACAACAGACACCCTGTGAGGTAGGCGGGGCTGAGAGAGCTTCTAACAGAAACTGGCTCCTTGCAGAGAACAGCTGTGCCAGAGCTTGTGACTGACCCAAGGTCACATCAGCAGGTGCAAGTGGAGGAGTGGGGGAATCAAACCCGGTTCTCCCCGATTAGAGTCCGAGCACTTAACCACTACACCAAACCGGCAATCACGGCTTTAAATTAAGGGGGGGAAGGTACTGGCTGGATATTAGGAAAAACCTTTTTGACAATCCGAGTTGTGCAACGGTGGAATCAGCTGCCGAGGGAGGTGGTGAGCTCCCCAGTCCCTGGCAGTCTTCAAGCAGCGGCTGGACAAACCCTTGTCAGGGATGCTCTAGGCTGATCCTGCATTGAACAGGGGGTTGGGCTAGATGGCCTGTAGGACCCCTTCCAACTCTGTGATTCTATGATCCTATGACAGAGGTCAGTTCCCCTGGAGAAACTGACTTTCTTGGAGGCCTTCCGAGGTCGCTTCCCTCCCCAAACCTCACCGTCCAAATCTGCAGGGATTTCCCAACCTGGAACTGGCAACCAGTGCTCCCTCTAAACTGTGGGGTCTTGTGAGCAAAAATTCTACTTTGGGAGCATTAAAGTTGTGAGCGAGCGATTTGGCTGCTGCATCAATTAGTTTCCTCTGCAGCTGTCCCTTCCTGAGCTAAGACAAAAATGTGTGAGCCGGAGGCTAAAAAAGCTGTGAGCTAGCTCACACTGACTCAGCTTAGGGGGAGCACCGCTGACAACCCTGTCCCATCAAGCATGCCCCACAAAATGTTCACATTATCTGCTGTTATTTCTGAGTTAGCATTGTACATTCTGTGTATATGTATAAACGGCTTGCATTTTACAGATTTGCTTATTGCATTTGTACCCTGCCTTTCTTCAGATCGAATTGTTTTCCGCTCCTCTGTTTCAGCTTTACAACAATCCTGTGAAGAAGATGAAAACTGATTATCCTAGGGCATTGTGTGTGGTATAGCCAGGAGCGGGGCTCATTTCCTGCAGGAGCGCACAGGAGCGAAGCTCCGGCAGTAAGGAGCCCAGGCGGCGGGCACATGCAGTAAGCCCCACCCCCTGCTCCCAGCAGCCCCTCCTTGCCCGCTGGCCGATCTAGCAGAGTGTTGTTGCGAATTGGCCCTCGAGCTGCTCCGCCACTGTGTGGGCCATGGTACCCAGCCCACCCAGGCTCTGCCTGTCCTCAGGCCGGCCCTGGCATGATGCCTCTGCAAGGTGGGCCCCGGTGACTCCTGTACCTCTGCCCTGCCACCGCCCTGGCCCCCTACCTGCTCAAGGCCCTGGTTGTCCTCCACGCTGCCCTCCCATTGTTGCCCTCCCAAGCACCAAGAATACAGAACCTCACTTACCCCAGACCAAGAGTTCCTATCTATATCTTGCGGCTAATAGCCACCGATGGACCTCTGTTCCATATGTTTATCCAATTCCCTCTTAAAGCCCCCCATGTTTGTAGCCGCCACCACCCCCTGTCTCACCAATTTCTCTGGAAGACAAACAACAGAACAGAGAGGCCGAGGTCTTCCCCTGATGCCGGTTCCTGGCACTGAGATTCAGAGGCTGACTGCCTCTCAACATGGAGGCTCCATTTAGTCACCATGGCTGGTAGCCTCTGATAGACCTCTCCTCCATTAATCTGTCCAATCCTCTTTTAAAGCCATCTATGTCTGTGGCCATCACCAGATCTTCTGGTAATGAATCCTCCTTTGGGATTGAGCCATTCTAGGATATGGAAGGGTGATGATACCCCTTCCCCCTCCTCTCTGGCTGCAGCCAGACATAGCTTCCTGCAAAGCACCTAGACAAGGAGACCCTCGGTTCAAATCCTGCACGATCCTTGCAGGATCTAATAACCTGTGGATCTGCCGCCTCCTCCCCCCCCCTTCTCAGCCAAATTCAAACACTCCATCTTTCTTCTGGGCAGAATTGTCTAGGTTTTGTGCATAAGATGAACAGCCTTGCTTATCGTACCTTGATGTATTGGTGTGACACTTAAAGCCCTGTCAGTCGGCAGCCTAACGGAAAGACAAATTTGTGTTCCAAAGCTCTCTGCTTTCTCTACCTATCAACGGTAGTGCTCTAGGATTCCAGAGGCTCGGTACATATGGTAGGAACAGGCATCAGCAGTAGAAAAGGAAAAGAGAGCAGCGAGGAATCTAAAAGATACAGAAAGCCCCTATCCCGACTAGCTGCAGTTAAATTCCGTGTATAAATGCAGCTTGTTGACATGCCAGGGCCACCGATCCCGTTGCCTGCTGCCACTGGAAGCGGTGGGGGGGGGACTTAAAAAAGAAAAATAAGGTTTTGTCTACTAACAGGAAGTCCTTACCATAGAGTTCCTGGAGGTTCCTAGAGCTACCCACCACCACTTCCATGTAGCTCTAGGAATCACTAGGAACTTTATGGTAAAAAATTCCTGTAAGTAGAGATGGCTTTATTTTTCTTCCTGTTTTTTTTCTCCTGGGATGCTGCCTGACACCAGGCACTGCAACCACCTATGAAATGCTTGCATGCTACCACCATTTGTATACTGAGGAAGATCCTTCTATTTAAAAGAAAGCCAGTTTGGTGTAACGGTTAGGAGTGCGGAGTCTAATCTGGGAGAACCGGGTTTGATTTCCCCACTTCTCTACTCATAGCTGCTGGTGTGATCTTGGGTCAGTCACAGGTTCTCTCAGAGCTGTTCTCTTGAGGGCAGTTCTCAAGAGAGCTCTCTCGGCCCCACCTACCTCACAGGGTGTCTGTTGTGGGGAAGGGAAAGGGAAGAGATCTTAAACTGCTCTGAGACTCCTTTGGGCAGTGAAGGGTGGGGTACAAACCCAACCTCTTCTTCCAGGAATTATATCTGGTCTCCAGTTCCCTGGAGAAAACAGCTGCTTTGGAAGGTGGACTATCAGGCATTATACCGTGATGAGTCCCCTCCCCTCTGCAATCCCCACCTTTCCAGGTTCCAACCCCAAAATCTCCACACATTTCCCAACATAGAGCTGGCATCTCTATCAATCTACTCAGTGGTGACCGACCTTCAGGTGGGGGCCTGTAAATACAAACCAGCTAATTACCATATTTTGGTAAATGCTATGGGACCTCTTAAACATGGCACAGCTGAGGACGTCAGAAGAAGAAGAGATTGGATTCATGCCTCACATAAGGATCTCTAGGAATCGCAACTCCATCATCTCCAGACTACAGAGGTTAGTTCCTCTGGAGGAAATGGCTGCCTTGGAGGGTGGACGGTATGGGGAGAGGCCATGACTCTGCCTCCCAAGTGCCTGAATCGGGCCAATGTGCCTGGCACACTCTAGTGTTTGACCTTAAAATTCTATGGTACCATAGAGTTTTAAGACCAAACACTAGAGCGTCCCTCAACGACATGCCCAATGCAGTGATGTCACTTCCTGATGATATCATGGCAACACACGTGCCAGACTCCTGGACACAGAGGTCCCCCCCCCAGATGCCAGGTAAGGACCTGGCAACTCTACAGATTGGGTTTCCAGGTCCCTCCTAGCACCAGTGGGGAATGGAGGGGGGACTTACCTGGAGAAAGAGAGAGGCCCAGACCATGTCAACAGATTCACACAGGAAATGACATTGTCACACCAGCAACATCCAGGTGATGCTCTGGTATTTGGGCATAAACTCTGTGGTAAAACTGGCTTCTACCATAGAGCTTTTGCCCGAATACCAGAGTGTTACTTGGATGTTGTTTGTGTGATGACATCAGTTCCTGTGTGATGCTGGCAAGAAGGCCTGAGCCTTTTCCCAAGAAAGTCCCCCCTACTGACCTGCTGGTCTGTGGCTTGGGGGCAGGGCCTTTCGGTGGGGGGTCCCCGCCTCCACCAGGGGGCCTGGAAACCCTAGTCTCAGAGCTCTTGTTTTCGTGTCTCTGAGCTTGCGTCTCTGCTTGTTAATTTATTATTGTAGTTCTAAATCTACCCCAGGGAAACTCTGGAGAAGTGGCAGAGCCTACTAAAGAAGCCAGGAACCTACTAAGTGAAGGAATAAATTTGGAACAAAATCTACAAGCCAGTAGACTTAAGGCAGAACACTAGCAAAAGGAGGGAATTGTTGAAACAGCATTTAGGGTACCCAAGCTCAAAGTGGGGCCTGGGAATGTGCTGCAATGACAACTGCTCTGCAGATATTGGTTCCTCTGGAAAAAATCGACTGCTTTGGAAGGTAGGCCTGGCTGCCAAGCCAGATGATACCCCGACCTGTGTTCATGTCTTCTGCTGCCAGTCCAAGTGGCAGCTTGGAAATAAACAAGTACGGCTACAAAAAAGCGGTGGCATCGCTGGCCTGATGTCACGTCCAGGGAAATCCCAGACCTGAGGGCAACTCTAGGATTTGGCAGAAACTCTATGGTTGTACTTATTTTACCATAGAGTTCCCAGTGATTCCTAGAGCTACCCTTTGTCACTTCCAGGTTTTCCCCAGAAGTGACACCATCGTGCAGGCAATGCCACCTCCCACCCCGTTCCCAACCCGAATGGCAACGTACCCTGCTGAGGTCCCTTCCTTCCCCAAACCCCACCCTCTCCAGGCTTCACCTGCCAATTCCCAGGAATCTCCCAACCTGGATTTGGCGACCCTCGCTCTCAGAAGTTTCTCAGCCTCAGTGTCTGAGATTTAAATTAAAGAAACCCTCAAACTTGGAGCTACTGGGCTTGTCAGCATGCAAAGCGTCCGTGCAGCTTGTCTGGGCTTGTCTGCGTGCAAAGCATATGTGCAGTCACTGAAGTGTAGCCATCCCGTTGCCCACACGGTACAATTTCCTCGGGGATCAGGCCTGGAGTCTAAGAAGGACCTCTGTCTGCATTGTTAGCTCGAGTACACACATAGCCGGTCTCATCAGGAGCAGCGAAGTGTAAGCATTAACAGAATAAAGCTGTCAGAGAAGAGATGTATTGTTCAGGAAAAAAAAAAAGATAACCTTTTTTTTCTGAGCAGAAAGCAGTCAGGGAAGAAGGGGGGAAGGAATCCACAGGAGCTCTGGCATTAACCGGCTTCTGAGTGCAATTCCCCGATACTGCATTATCTTAATGTGTCTGGAGGCCGCGCAGGGCCGAGAATGCATTATGCTGCCAACGCACACTGACGACAGCCGCTTCCGAGTCGGTTGTCAGAAACACCTTATTCACTCTGGGGCTGAGTCGTCTTTTCCTCCCCTTTGCCTCTCACCCAAGGTTCGAACGGCTTAAATATGGAAAGGGGAGGCAAAGGGCATGCTTGAATGTCAGGCTGGTGGCAGCATAACTTGTTGGCGGTTAAGGAGCCGCCAACAACACCAACACCAACAGTATCACTAAAGACTACCAACAACAACTGAGAAAGATAGAGCCCATCATACAGCCTGTGCCGGCAGCACGTATATGATAAAGATCGATAAAAGGAAGTCCTTCTTCACCCAAAGAGTGATTAAGCACATGGAATTCACTGCCGCAGGAGGTGGTGGCAGCTACAAGCATGGACAGTTTCAAGAGGGAATTAGATAAACATATGGAGCAGAAGTCCACCAGTGGCTATTAGCCACAGGGTATAGATGGGAACTCTCAGTCCGGGGCAGGTGATGCACTCTATTCTTGGTGCTGGAGGGGGCAGCAGTGGGAGGGCTTCTGGTGTCCTGGCCCCACTGCTGGACCTCCTGATGGCACCTGGTATATTTTGGCCGCTGTGTGACCGAGTGTTGGACTGGATGGGCCATTGGCCTGATTCAACATTGGCTTCTCTTATGTTCTTATGAAAAGGCTGATGAGCAAGGCAGACTATAGCTTATTAACATAACCCTTGCCACCATCCTTAAGTATTAGTTTACAACTAGCTAGCACTTATGATAAAAAGGTAAAGGTAAAGTTTTCCCTTGCTTGAAAGCCAGTTGAATCTGTCTCCAGGGGGCGGTGCTCATCTCAGTTTCCAAGCCAAAGAGCCAGCGCTGTCCAAAGACTTCTCTGTGGTCATGTGGCCGGCATGACTAGACACCGAGGTGCACTGAACCTTCCCACCAAAGCAGTGCCCGGGGCTCTTTTTGTAGCAGGAACTCCTTTGCATATTAGGCGACACACCCTTAATGTAGCCAATCCTCCAAGACCTTACAGAGCTCTTCTTACAGGGGCTACTGTAAGCTTTTGGAGGATTGGCTACATTAGGGTGTGTCGCCTACCATGCAAAGGAGTTCCTGCTACAAAAAGAGCCCTGGTGGCACCTATTTATCTACTTGCAGTTTCTTGCTTTCGAACTGCTCGGTTGGCAGGAGCTGGAACTAGAGACAGGAGCTCACCCCGTCACGCGGCACTCGGGTCTCGAACTGCCGAACTACCAACCTTCCGGTCTGCAGCTCAGTGTCTTAACCTCTGAGCCACTGTGGCCCCTGCACCCATGATACTGGATTGCTTTTTAGGTGGTTTTATGTATGTTACAAATGTTTTATCTTTTGTAAGCTGCCCTGAGCTTGCTTTGGTGGGGAGGGTGAGGTAAGAATTGAATAAATAAATAACTTCTGAGCGTGCCATCCCTGTGGCTGTGTGTGCATAGTGAGTCTTGCCCTACATATGGGCGATGGGAGTTTGGCTCCCCCGGCATCTTATTTTTGCACCAATGAGATCCCAGCCTGCTTTTGAGTATCCCACAACTGAATTAGGAGGTAGATTTATGTTTTAAATGCCCCTGTTCTGCTGTCTAGCTAGGGTTTCCAGCTGCAGGTTGAGAAATACATGGAGGTTTTGGGGGGTAGAACTTGGGGAGGGTGAATTGTGGGGAGGGGAGGGACGTCAATGGGGTGTAATGCTCTAGGACGGATTTCCAGCTGGTTTCCAAGTTGGCCTTCCCTGCAGCCTCCCCACTCCTCGGGTTCCCCAGGCGCCTTGCAAGCTGCTGGGTGTCTGGGGAAGCCAATCCAATCCAGGAAGGGAAGCCGATCCAGAAACTGCCTTCCTTCCCTCGGGTTCCCCATGCGCTCTGCAATCTGCGGGGCACCTGGGAAAGCCAATCCTGGGAGGGAGCTGCACTGTCGGGGGTGTGGCCAAATATGCTGAGTTTCTGCTGTTGGGTGTGGCCTATTATGCTAATGAAGAAGAAGAAGAAGAAATTGGATTTCTACCCCACCCTTCGCTACCCAAAGATGTCTCAGAGCGGCTTACAAACTCCCTTCCCTTCCCCTCCCCACAACAAACACCCTGTGAGGTAGGTGGGGCTGAGAGAGCTCTGACAGAAACTGCTCTTTTTCAAGGACAGCTCTTGTCAGAACTACGGCTTGCCCAAGGTCATCCAGCCAGGTGCAAGTGGAGGAGTGGGGAATCAAACCCGGTTCTCCCAGATTAGAGTCCGCGCACTTCACCACTACACCAAACTGGCTCCTGCTGGGCTTTTTCTACAAAAAAAAAGCCCTGAGTGCAGTTATCTGAGTCCTCCTTCCTCCTCTTAGAGACCCAGTTTGGAGTAGTGGTTAAGAGCGCAGACCCTAATCTGGGAGAACTGGGTCTGATTCCCCACCACTCCACTTGCACCTGGCTGGATGACCTTGGTGAGCTGTAAGTTCTGTCAGAGCTGTTCTTGAAAGAGCAGTTCTCTCAGAGCTCTCTCAGCCCCACTTGAAAGGAGATTGTAAGCCATTCTGAGACCCCGAGTGAAGGCCACTGCTGACATTAAGAACAATCCTGTAGTGTTCCTTTTACCGTACAGTTTGGGGAAACAGTGACAAGACGGCGCAAGCAGTCGAGTGACTTGTTAGACACAGCCTGACCCAGATCTTCACATTTCTCGTAAGAGCTCTTATCTTGGCCAGAGAGGCTGCGGCTGATGCAGAGAGGCATAAACAGATGTGGAAACGCTGAGTCATTGTTTCCAATCACATTTGGCTGAGCGCGCGCTCTGTCTCTTCCCAGATAATTCGCTCCAACTTGCCAGTTGCTTTCAGAACAAGGGAAGTGAGGATTTCCTGCTTCGGGCCAGTGATCAGATTAGAGTCCTCCTACACATTTACTCAGAAAGAGAGGCCTAGCTGACTTGGGTTGCCAGCCTCCAGGTGGGACCTGGGGATCCCCTGGAATTACAGCTCATCTCCAAACTACAGAGATTGGTTCCCCTGGAGAAGATGGATGCTTTGGAGGGCGGACTCTGTGGCATTGCACCCCACGGGGTCCCTGTCCTCCCCAGGATCCAACCCCACCAAAATCTCCAGAAGTTTCCCCACCTGGATCTGGCAACCCTTACCCTACCACCCATCTCGTGCCAGTGGCCGGGGGGAACTGGCATCTCTATGCCTCTGTGTGTTGTATTTTTGAATGACACTGAGTAAGAAAGCCCAGGTGCTTGGGAGGGCTTCTAGAGTTCTGGCCCTGCTGGTGAACCTCCTGATGACACCTGAGCCTTAACCACTTTGTGACACAGAGTGTTGGACTGGATGAGCCACTGGCCTGATCCAACATGGCTTCCCTTCTGTTCTTACGTGTGGGGCAGTGATGCTCTGTATTTTGGTGCTTGGGGGGCAACAGTAGGATGGCTTCTGCAGTTCTGGCCCCTCTGGTGGACCTCCTGATGGCACCTGGGTTTTGGCCGCTGTGTGACAGACAGTGTTGGTCTAGATGGGCCACTGGCCTGATCCAACATGGCTTCTCTCCTGTTCTTATGTGTGGGGCAGTGATGCTCTGTATTCTTGGTGCTTGTGGGGGGGCAACTGTGGGAGGACTTCTGCAGTTCTGGCCCCTCTGGTGGACCTCCTGATGACACTTGGTTTTGGCCACTGTGTGACAGAGCATTGGACTGGATGGGCCGCTGGCGTGATCCGACATGGCTTCTCTCATGCTCTCAAAATACTCCTTCTGTGCAGCAAATGTGCTATGGGTTTGTTCCTGAAGACAGAAACCTTATTCAGACGACACAGCTAGAGTGAACCTGTGGTTTATTCGCTGGCTTTATGACTGTGTTGTGCACCGCTCTGAGTGGTCAAAAAGTCGAAATAAATAAATAGGTGCACCCAAGATCTCCAGGTCCCCCACCAGCCACCAGCAGGGGATGGGGGGGAGTTGCCAGATCCAGGTTGGGAAATCCCTGGAGATTTGGGGGCGGAGCAAAATATGTGGCAGGGGAGGAGCTTTCGTGAGTCGAAGAACTGAGCAGTGACTCATGAAAGCTTCTACAGTGCCACATATTTTGTTAGTCTTTAAGGTGCTGCTGGACTCTGGCTCTGGCTCTTTTCTACTGCTTACGGCCAATGGCCACTGATGGACCTCTGCTCCGTATGTCTGATGGACCTCTGCTCCATATGTCTAATACGCTCTTAAAGCTGTCTATGCTTGTAGCCGCTGCCACTCCCTGCGGCAGTGAATCCCACATGTTAATGACCCTTTGAGTGGAGAAGGACTTTGTTTGATCTGTTCAAAGCCTGCTGCTCATTAATTTCACCGAGGGCCCGTGAGTTCTTGTCTTGTAAGGAAGGGAGAAAAGTCCTTCTTTCTCTACCTTCTCCATCCCATGCAGAATTCTGTAAACCTCTACCCTGTCACCCCTCAGTCGTCTCCGAATGAAAAAGCCCTAACCTCTATAACCTTTCTTCATAGGGGAAAGTGTTCTCCATAACTCAGAAGTGACATTTATCACACCGGGTGATGCTCTAGAGCTTTCTCCAAAGTCTATGCTTAAACACACAGAGGTCTGGGTGAATGGTAGAAGAAGAAGAGGAAGAGATTGGATTCATACCCCGCCCTTCACTACCCGAAGGAGTCTCAGAGTGGCTTACAAACTCCTCTCCCTTCCCCTCCCCACAACAGACACCCTGTGAGGTAGAATAAGAAGAAGAGATTGGATTTATACCCCACCCTTCACTACCTGAAAGAGAGCGGCTTACAAACTCCTTTCCCTTCCCCTCCCCAGAACAGACACCCTGTGAGGTATAAGAAGAAGAAGAGATTGGATTTATACCCTGCCCTTCACTACCCGAAGGAGTCTCAGAGCGGCTTACAAACTCCTTTCCCTTCCCCTCCCCACCATAGACACCCTGTGAGGTAGGTGGGGCTGAGAGAACTCTAATACAAACCGCTCTTTTTCAAGAACAGCTGTGCCAGGGCTTGTGACTGGCCCAAGGCCACACCAGCAGGTGCAAGTGGAGGAGTGGGGAATCAAACCCGGTTCTCCCAGATCAGAGTCTGCGCACTTCACCACTACACCAAACTGGCTCTCTCCCACCATGATGACAGTGTCACTCCCACCACGATGACATCTCTTCTGGGTCGTGCCAGATGTGACATCATTTCTGCACCAATGGAAAGCCAGAAGTCCCCGCCCTTCACCTTCCAGCGGTTGCCTGACAACCCGTCTTCAGCTGTCTCTGTTTGATCTGCTCCAATTATCAGTCGATGTGTTGTCTAGCTCTGTGTCATGAGATGCTCCGGCTGGCATTTCTGCAGATTAAGCCTCAATTAAAGTGACAAGACGGTTTTTAAAAATCTGGTCAGCCGGCTATCTTAACTTCCCCTGTCAGGGGTTCGTGAAATGGGCCTGTGGTGGCCGTGGATGGGCTGGAGGAGGCAGGTGGCTGTCAGTTCACGTTTGAGGTTTCCTCAGGAGGTGGTGGCCTCTTCGGAGGTTGTCAAGCAGAGGCTGGATGGCCACCTGACAGCAATGCTGATTCTGTGAACTTGGGCAGATCACAAGAAGGGAGGGCAGGAAGGGTTTGCATCCCCAGGGCTTCGTTCTTGTGGCCCTTTCTTACACACCCAGGGAAATCACCACTTTGGGGGTCAGGAAGCCATTTTTTTTCCCCCCAGGCCAATTGGGCTGGAGATCCTGGAGTTTTTTTGTCATCTTCAGGGCATGGAACAGGGGGTCACCGGGGGTGAGGTGTTTGTGAATCCCCTGCAGTGTGGAGGGGGTTGGACTAGAGGACCCTGGAGGTCCCTTCCAATGCTATGATTCTAGGATGCAATGATTTATTTATTTATTTATTTATTCCATTTTTACCCTGCCCTCCCCGCGAATGGGCTCAGGGCGGCTTACAATGAGGCAACCAAGTGCCAAGAACAGACAGCTTAAAACATATAAAATCACTAAAACATTCCAAAACATCATAAAGTGCTCTACAGTTATTCAATCATCTCAATCCGATGGCATCAGATGGTATTAATCACAGCGATGTTGGTCACAGCGGGACCCGATAGATCTCACTCGGCTGTCCCCTCCCTCTACCACATGATGTGACATTTGTGACATTTCCCTTTTGACTGGAAGTCAGGGACGGGTAGGGTTGCCAGTCCTGGATCAAGAAACACCTGGAGATTTGAGAGGGTAAAGCCTGAGGAGGGCAGGGTTTGGGGCATGATGCCATAGAGTCCAACTTCCAAAGCGGCCGTCTTCTACAGGTAGCAGGAGATCTCCAGCCGCCACCTGGAGGTTGGCAACCCTAGGGGTAGGGCACCCAATCAGGTTCCTGCTGTCAACCTGCAAAGAGTCTCAGGCACCTGGGGTTTGGATTAGATGGACCACTGATCTGATCCAGCCAGGCTTTTCTTATGTTCTTATGAAGGCCCTGGGCCTCTTTGCCGTGTTGCTGGCCATCTGGAGGGATTGGTTGGCCACTGTGTGAGATAGGATGCTGGACTAGATGGACCACAGGTCTGATCCAGCAGGGCTCTTCTTATGTTCTTATGAAGGCCTCAGCCTCTCTGCCATTTTGTTGGCCCTCCAGAGGAACTGGTTGGCCACTGTGTGAGACAAGAGGCTGGACTAGATGGACCACAGGTCTGATCCAGCAGGGCTCTTCTATATAGTTATATATAGTTTCGATTTCTATACCGCTCAGACCCCCCCAAGGGTTCTCAGAGCGGTTTACACAATTTAATCATCGCCTAACTAGGGCCACAGTCTTATAGGGAAGGGACATCCTACCAGCACCCAAGTAGGGCTTCTTGTCTTTGTTCCGGTGGGGGCTCAGGCGACTGCGCTTCAGCCTTGATGTCCTCGAGCCCCTGGCGTAGATCTTTTTCCTGGGCCAGGAGGCTTCCCGCAGCAGGCCCATCTTCGATGCACAGGCCCATGTAGGCTTCAGCTTCCGGCCAACGTCCCATAGGCTCCACTGCGCCGCACCGTCACGCTGCCTGCGCCTCGTAGTTCTGCCCACCGCCAGGTTCAGTCGTCAGCATTGCTTCTGCCTGCCGCCGCTGCTGCCGTCGCCGCCATCACCACCACTGCTGAAGTCGCTGCTGCTACACACCCCGGAAGGGAGGGTGCCCCCCGCCACCTACAGGCAGGTACCCATTGATCTACTTGCGAGTGCTTTCTAACCGCTGGGTGGGTGGGAGCTGGGACTGGGACCAGGAGCTCACCCCAGCTGCGGAGGGACTCGAACAGCCACAGTGGCTGTTCGCTTGATGTTATAGCAGGTGTGATTTACTACCTGTGCCACTGCTCCCTTCTGATGTACTTATGAAGGCCTCAGCCTTTGTGTTCCATTGTTGGCCCTCCAGAGGAAATGGTTGGTCACTGTGTGAGACAGGATGCTGGACTGGATGGACCACAGGTCTGATTCAGCAGGGCTCTTCTTATGTTCTTATGAAGGCCTCGGCCTTTGTGTCCTGTTGTTGGCCCTCCAGAAGAACTAGTTGGCCACTGTGTGCAACAGGATGCTGGGCTAGATGGGACTAAGGGTGTGATCCAGCAGGGCTCTTCGTATGTTCTTAAGAACAGGAGAGAAGCCATGTTGGATCAGCCCAATGGCCCATCCAGTCCAACATTCTGTGTTAAACAATGGACAAGAACCAGGTGCCATCAGGAGGTACACCAGTGGGTCCAGAACTCCAGAAGCCCTCCCACTGTTGCCTCCCCCCCAAGCACTAGTTCATTAATTCTATACTTCTCTTCACATGTCAGACTTACAGTATTTAATGTATTTCCAGGTCTATGAGAAGGACTTTGCCCTTTTGTAAATTTTTTGAAAACAATGAGGGAAATGGATGGTGTGATGGTCTGGGACAAAAGAGATGGAACCATCTCTTTTGTTGAAGGATTTCCGAGGTGATAAAAGCTATCGGGATCATTATTTACAACTGGGAAGGAGAGGAGGATTTAGCCCACCAAAAAAAATATGCTTTCCAAAGCTGTAAGCTCATTTGAGGCTTAGTTGAAGTGTATGGACTGTCTCCTAGCAACCAAACTCATTGCTGTCTCAGTTGCGGGAGGGTGCTGCGTTCCCGCCTGGACGCTGGATAATCTGCTGCTTAGAAACCCGGGAGCCCTTAGTACAAAGCTCAGGTGAGTCCGGAATCTCATCTAAGCATCAACCTTCCCCACTATTCTCCCCCCCAACCTTGCACAGAGGTGGGGTCCAAGCTCCCCAAATCAGGGAAGGAGACTCCGGCCAGAATGGTATCCTTCTGGAGCTGTTTGGCTGGCTGGCTGGCTTTTTTGGGAAGGGTGACTGCTCCAAGAAAGGACTGACACATTTAGTAAGGTTGGGCTCAAGGAAGATGAAAGAAGCCCAGAGGGACTGTGTGGGACAGAGACTATCGCTACCAAGTCTGGATTCACATGTGCTTGGGCAATACAGCATTGCCATCAATCAGCTCCTGGATTTGCTGGTCCATACAAGCAAATCCAGGAGCTGAATGATGAAGAGGAAGAAGAGAAGAGTTTGAGAAGAAGAAGGAGAGATTGGATTTATACCCCACCCTTCACTACCCAAGGGAGTATCAGAGCGGCTTACAAACTCCTTTCCCTTCCCCTCCCCACAACAGACACCCTGTGAGGTAGGCGGGGCTGAGAGAGCTCTGGCAGAAACTGCTCTTTTTCAAGGACCGCTGTGCCAGAGCTTGTGACTGACCCAAGGTCACATCAGCAGGTGCAAGTGGAGGAGTGGGGAATCAAACCTGGTTCTCCCAGATTAGAGTCCACGAACTTAACACAATATCAAACTGGCTTTATACCCTGCCCTTCACTACCCAAAGGAGTCTCAGAGCAGCTTACAATCTCCTCTCCCTTCCCCTCCCCACAACAGACACCCTGTGAGGTAGGTGCAGTTGAGAGAGCTCTCCCAAGAACTGCCCTGGAAAGAATAGCTCTGTGAGAACTTGTGACTGACCCACGATCACACCAGCAGCTGCATGTGGAGGAGTGGGGAATCAAACCCAGTTCTCCCAGGTTAGAGTCCGTACTCCTCACCATCACACCAAACTGGCTCTCAAATAGGAGATCTGAACTTCGGGCGTCCCTAGTCCATGGTGTAACTTCTTCACTGCTGTGTGGGCAGAAACGGGGCTCTGCGAGGCCCCAAAATACGCCAAAAGCTTCGGAAGTGCAAATTGAATGACTGATGGTTATTTTTCATATCCCAGCCTGTGTCTTTCCAAGATGTTATTGCCAGCTGTGGGAAAGAGTGCTTAAAAGAGAGTGAGGATCTCTAAATAAATGCAATTTCCACGTCACATTTTTTTTTCCATGGCTGAGCCCCGGGCATTAAGACAGATGCGCTTCAGTCACATCCTGGCAAGTCTCCCTTCAGGCTCATCCGGCGGATTCTCGTCTATGTGTCCACGCTCATGCTTCCGTGTATCATTCATGAACCACTGGTGCATCTAAAATGTACACTAGATGGAGCTTGTATGACGCATCTGTCCAGGGCTTTCTACTGCATCAGAATCAAATCTGGCTTTGTACTTACACAGCATGACGGACAGAGTCCGGGGGGGGAGATGCGAGAAAGGGCAGGCTCCGTGGCAGAGAGAGAGAGCTTCCTATGAGGAGACAGAAAGCACTGGGTTTTTTTTAGTTTATATTAGAGTCGTCCCTTTTCATGATCAGTCAGTGAGATCAACCTGTTAAACCAGAAGGCTGTTTTTGCCCTTTAGAAGTCTTTTTAAAAAAAAATCAATTCAGGCATATTTAGTTTAGAGCCAACGCGACGTAGCAGCCAGAAAGAGTTGCATTTGGATAATCCAAGATCAAATCCTCCATAGCCGTAAAGTGAACGGTCAGTGCGATCTTAAATATAGGGTCCTCCTAAACCCATTGAATAGGGGCTGCGGTGACTCAGTGGTTAAAACGCTGAACTGCAGACCGGAAGGTCGGTAGTTCAGCAGTTCGAGACCCGAGTGCTGCATGACGGGGTGAGCTCCCGTCTCTGGCCCCAGCTCCTGCCAACTTAGCAGTTCGAAAGCAAGACATTGCAAGTAGATAAATAGGCACCGATTCAGCAAGAAAGTAACAGTGTTCCGTGCACCTTGGCGTCTAGTCATGCACCCTAGAGTTGAATTCGACTGACTTTCGAGCAAGGGAAACCTCTATCTTTACCTAAACCCATTGAAGACAATAATCTAAACAACTCCTTTCCACAAGACGCAGGTAAGAGAAGTCTTCCAGGTGCAGTGTTCCACCTAGGCAGCTTCTTGCTTAAACCGAACACTCAGTCACAACACATGCAATGTTAGTGTCAGGTAATCCTGCCATAAGAGGGATGCTGGGGAGGAGGTTTGGATGGTCTGTAACTTTTCATGCCTGGAATGTGGGGAGGTGTGCAGGTTGCCCGGGTAACAGAGCAATTCACAGCCTGGGTTATCTGCTGGCACCCAAATGGCCTTGGTCTCGCAGATTTTGTTTTTCTTCTTGTTTCTTCTGGGGGGACAGCTCAGGCTGTTGGGTTATTTACTGCTTTACAACTTTTGCACCTTTTTCCCCACGCGTGGACCTGGTAGTCATTGGTAGATTACAAGCTGGGGGGGGGAAATCCAGAGGGTATAACTGTAGAGGCTTTTCTGTAGTGCTTTATCTCTGAGAAGGAATTGTTAACGTGCCTTTAGAACTGCTTTCAATAAACGCTATCTTCTTCATGAAGCCTGGTGTTTGACTGACTTTCTGAAGTACCTGACAGTTTGTGTGCAGAGATCTGTTGGCAGAGTTCAGGAAATAATACAACCCATGCTTGGAGTTTGCTTTTGATGAATTCGAAGATGGTGAGGAGTCTGGAGACCAAGTCCTAAGAGGAAAGGCTGAGCGAGCTGGGTATGTTTAGCCTGGAGGGAGACGACTGAGAGGTGATATGAGAACCATCTTTTAACAAGAATTCTCTCTTAATTCCTTTTTATCCACTTTCTCTCTGAAATACAACAATCCATTTCTTATGCAAGGGTGGAAAGAGCTGACACAAGAACTCTTTTCTCCTCTCCCGAATACTAGAACTCGAGGACGTCGAATGAAGCCAACGGGCGGTAGGTTCAGGATGGACAAAGAAATACTTCTTTACACAAGAGTAATTAAGACGTGGAATTCACTGCAGAGGATGTAGTGATGGCCACAGAAATAAACAGCTTGAAAAGGGGATTAGATGGATTCATGGAGGATGAGTCTATCAATGGCTGGTGAGGGAACCTCCACATCCCGAGGCACTAATCCTCTGAATCCCAGAGCCAAGAGGCAACAGCAAAGGAAAGCCTTGGCCTGTATGCACCTCCACTCCCCATATATGGAAAAATTAGGATGTCGTTCAGACCTGTTCCCAAACATGAGATGAATCCTGCACGGTGCATTGCATATTAATAGTGCTATATAAATGATTAATACGGTGATTATGATTATAGACTTCATGGAGAGAGTGAATAAAGAGAATGGATTCATATTTCCAAAAGGCGGGGAAATATACCCAGTGATATCAAAAAATATTCAGCTAAACTGGACTGCAGCGACAGTTCAGGATGTGCAAATGGAAGCCATCGAATGCATAAGTCGACTTATAAGACCAAAAGAGAAGCCGTGTTGGATCAGGCCAATGGCCCATCCAGTCCAACACTCTGTGTCACATCAGGGCCAAAACCGAGGTTCCATCAGGAAGTCCATCAATGAGGCCAGGACTCCAGAAGCCCTCCCACTGTTGCCTCCCCAGCACCGAGAAAACAGAGCATAAGAGAAGACATGTTGGATCGGGCCAGCGGCTCACCCAGTCCAACACTCTGGGCGCTTTCATATACTCTAAATAACACACTTTCAATCCTCTTTCAATGAACTTTGCGACTGGATTGTATGGTGCGAAAGGGTAAAATCGACGTGCAAATGGTCGCTGAAGTGGGTTGAAACTGCATTGTTTAGCATGTATGAAAGTGCTCTCGGTGTCACACAGTGGCCAAAACCCAGGTGCCATCAGGAGTGGGACAGACTGAACAATGGGGGGGGGGGCGCAAAAGAACAAACTCAACCTAAAAGAATGCTAGAAACCAAGAGGGTTGAACTAATATAATATTAAACAGTTCAAAATTTAATAAGGTGGACACAAGTTAAAATAAGTTTAAAATCCACATGTAAACAAGACTTTCACACATTTATACGCGTGATGGGTCAATACATATGATGCTAAAGACCAGATGCGTTTCGGCCATAAAGGGCCTTCTTCAGTGGTCACAAATACAATCTTATCTAGACACACATTCATACAATAATGTACACATTCTTGAAAAGCCCTTTGTATAAAAACCAAATGTGATATCTTCTATAGATGTAATTTAGTTACAGGTATGTAAAATGGGCCATACCTATGCCAATCTGTAGTCTGGTAATCAGGGTATCTAAGGTATGAATGTGATTCTCTCCATCCATGCAGTATTCTTGCTTTTTAAGAATTTGTACATTATTGTGTGAATGTGTGTCTAGATAAGATCGTATTTTTGATCACTGAAGAAGGCCCTTTATGGCCGAAACACGTCTGGTCTTTAGTATCATATGTATTGACCCATCATGTGTATCAATGTGTGAAAGTCTTGTTTACATGTGGATTTTAAACTTATTTTAACTTGTGTCCACCTTATTAAATTCTGAACTGTTTAATATTATATTAGCTCAACCCTCTTGGTTTCTAGCCATCAGGAGTGGGGCCAGAACTCCAGAAGCCCTCCCACTGTTGCCCCCCCCAAAAAAGTACCAAGAATGCAGAGCATCACTTGCCCCAGACTGAGAGTTCCTATCTGTAGGTAAAGGTAAAGGTTCCCTTGCTCAAAAGCCAGTCAAATCCGACTCTAGGGTTGCGGTGCTCATTTCCGTTTCAAAGCCGAAGAGCCAGCGCTGTCCGAAGACGTTTCCGTGGTCATGTGGCCGGCATGACTAAACACCAAGGCGCACGGAACGCTGTTACCTTCCCACCAAAGTGGTACCTATTTATCTACTTGCAATTTCTTGCTTTCGAACTGCTAGGTTGGCAGGAGCTGGAACTAGAGATGGGAGCTCACTCCATCATGCAGCACTCTCAGGTCTCGAACTGCTGAACTACTGACCTTCGACAGCCTGCAGTTCAGCATCTTAACCACTTGAGCCACTGCAGCTCTCATCTATACCTTGTGGCTAATAGCCACTGATGGACCTCTGCTCCATACGTTTGTCCAATCCCCTCTTGAAGCTGTCCATGCTTCGAAGAGCATAAGAACTTCTGTGTAAAGTCCTGGGTTCAGATGCGTGATTTCAGCTGATAGTTTATTTTCCGCTCAACTCAAAAGACAAACTAGCCGGTCCCGAGGCCGGCTTATATTCCTGCAGCACCCCATACCCCCACACATACCATTCCCCGTGATAGGCTATTTACAGCGTCCATATTCCCTATAGGTCTGCTTTAGGATCTGGGCAAAACCTCAGGATCCTCTGCGACTATTGTTTTCCCTCCTGAAGCTGCGCTAGACCGCATGGTCTTGCTAGCGCAGACGTGCTCTTTAGTAGTAGTCCATATTGATACCCAACATTATGAAAGCTCCTAGCAGCAGCTGTTCTAATAAGCAAGAGCATAGGGGTTTTGTGTGTGTCTGTGTGTTTAAGCAGTAGATAACTGTGCTGATGATAGGCTTATTAACAGTGATGGGTCATGCCAGTCTGGGGAAGAAAGACAGTGTGGTGGAGTGGTTAGACTAGGAACTGGAAGGTCCAGATTGAAAAGCCCGCGCTCAAGCCTGACTCTATGGCTGAGTTCAGAGTGGCAGTTTGCCCCACTATAGCCACGTTTCAGCCAAGTTTCACAAGCAGATTAAAGGGGGTGTTCACAGAGGCACATCTGCCTGGCGTTCCCCACCCGTAGTCAACCCGTGCTGTTCGGCTTTGCTCCCGCTTTTAAAAGATACCTGGTGAAAGTGGTAGCAAATCCCTGAGAGCCCGTTTATCTTGCTTCATTCTGCTTCCGGGAAGTGTGAACGCCAACCTGAAAAGCTGGGAGCTACCCACGTTGCGCATAAGGCAACGGCGATATGATTGGCTGTGCTCTGCTCTACCACCCAATGAGGTGCTGGCGCATTGGGATCCTCCCCAAATCAGCCGGATGCGCTTATGTGCATGTGTGCTCATGCGCACATAGCCGAATTTCCAAGGAAAAGCTATTTACAGCCGCGCCTCCAGGCCAGCAGTCTGAATGCTCCTGTGTGCCTCCTCCCAGTATGCCCCTGCATCAGTAGGCGCAGTGTGACCGGGAAAACGTGGAACAGTTTGTTCCAGAGCTTTTTTGCCATGACTGGCTCCCGCTTCAAACTGCCAGTCTGAACTCAGCCATATGTCCTGTTGTTGGCCCTCCAGAGGAACTGGTTGGCCACTGTGTGAGACAGGAGGCTGGACTAGATGGACCACTGGTCTGATCCAGCAGGGCTCTTCTGATGTTCTTATGAAGTCCTCAGCCTCTCTGGCCTGTTGTTGGCCCTCTAGAGGAACTGGCTGGCCACTGTGTGAGACAGGAGGCTGGACTAGATGGACCACTGGTCTGATCCAGCAGGGCTCTTCTGATGTTCTTATGAAGTCCTCAGCCTCTCTGGCCTGTTGTTGGCCCTCTAGAGGAACTGGTTGGCCACTGTGTGAGACAGGAGGCTGGACTAGATGGACCACTGGTCTGATCCAGCAGGGCTCTTCTGATGTTCTTATGAAGTCCTCAGCCTCTCTGGCCTGTTGTTGGCCCTCTAGAGGAACTGGCTGGCCACTGTGTGAGGCAGGATGCTGGACTAGATGGACCACTGGTCTGATCCAGCAGGGCTCTTCTGATATTCTTATGAAGGCCTTGGCCTCTCTGCCCTGTTGTTGGCCCTCCAGAGGAACTGGTTAGCCACTGTGTGAGGCAGGATGCTGGACTAGATGGACCACAGGTCTGCTCCGGCAGGGCTCTTTTTATATTCTTCTGCTATGCAAAGGCAGGCAACGGCAAACCAATTCTGTTCACCTCTTGCCTTGAAAATCCCACAGAGCTGTGACTTGACAGCACTTTCCCCCATGAATGTTATTGGACCGCAATGCCATAAAAAGTTTCAGCTGCTAATTTCCACACGTTAAGCAGCTGTCAAAGGGACAGGACCTTCTCCCCCCCCCTCGACTTCTGTAAATGCTGGGCAAACCCATCAGTGGAGTCAAGTGTAATTAGGCCCTGTGAACCTTGCTGGGTGGCCTTAGGCCAGGCACACTCACACAACCTAACCTACCTTACAGGGTTGTTGTGAGGATAGCATGAAGAAGGGAGAACCACATAGGCCATCAAAAAGGATGTGGACAGAGTGGAACGGGTGCAGAGGAGACCGATGAAGATGATCTGGGGCCTGAAGACCCCAAGCCCTGTGAGGAAAGGTTGAGGGACTTCTTGGGAATGTTCAGTCTGGAAAAGAGGAGGTGTGGGGGGGACATGATGGCTCTCTTGAAGTATTCAAAGGGTTGTCACTTAGAGGAGGGCAGGGAGCTGGTCCCGTTGGAAGAAGAAGAAGAAGAAGAAGAAGAAGAAGAAGAAGAAGAAGAAGAAGAAGAAGAAGAAGAAGAAGAAGAGGAGGAGGAGGAGGAGGAGGAGGAGGAGGAGGAGGAGGAGGAGGAGGAGGAGGAGGAGGAGGAGGAGGAGGAGATTGGATTTATATCCCACCCTTCAGTACCCAAAGGAGTCTCAGAGCGGCTTACAAATTCCTTTCCCTTCCCCTCCCCACAAAGAGGTAGGTGGGGCTGAGAGAGCTCTGAGAGAAACTGCTCTTTTTAAAGAACAGCAGTGCCAGAACTATGGCTTGCACAAGGTCATCCAGCAGCTGCAAGTGGAGGAGTGGGGGAATCAAAGCCGGTTCTCCCCGATTAGAGTCCGCATGCTTAACCACTACACCAAACTGATTCGCAAGAGGAGAAGACTCACAAGGATGGGTTTAAATGAAGGTTGAGAAGGTACCGGCTGGACCTTAGGAAAAACGTTTTGACAGCAAGCGTAGTTCAGCAGTGGAACCAGTTGCCTCGGGAGGTGGTGAGCTCCCCTTCCCTTGAAGCAGCGGCTGGAAAAAAAAAACCCTTGTCAGGGATGCTCTCAGCTGATCCTGCATTGAGCAGGGGGTTGGACTAGAAGGCCTGTATGGCCCCTTCCAACTCTGTGATTCTAGGATTCTATCTGAAGGGCTGTGACTTAGAGGAGGGCAGGGAGCTGTTCCTGTTGGCAGCAGAGGAGGGGACTTGCAATCATGGGCTTAAATTAAAGGTGGGAAGGTACCGGGCTGGCCGGATCTTAGGAAAAACTTTTTGACAGTCAGAGTTGTGCAACAGTAGAACTCACTGCCCAGGGAGGTGATGAGCCGCCCCTCCCTGGCAGTCCTTAAACAGCGGCTGGACAGACACTTGCCAGGGATGCTCCAGGCCAGAGGTGCCAAACTCCTTTGTTACGAGGGCTGGATCTGACATTAAATGTGACTTTGTCGTGTGTGCCATGAAACATGACGCCAGGTACCAGAGATGGAGACGGTATAAAGGACAGTAGCTGGTAAGTTCTGAGTTGACGTATCCTCACGGCACGGCCCCCTGGGCCGGGAGGAGAGGTGCAAAGGAAAACACCCACCGGAAGGCTGGAGAGGCAGCAGCACAGCACTGGGCAGATGCTCCCACATTGCTGCAGGTGAGGCTGTTCTACCATGCGGAAGCCACAATGGACTGGCTCCGCCCACTCCCCCCAGCACTTCCTCCCTTGCACCAGATGCTCGTGGACCACATAAGAGTTCTGGACAGGCCGGATCTGGCATGTTTGACACCCCTGCTCTAGGCTGATCCTGCATTGAGCATGAGTTTGGACTTAGATGGCCTGTCTGGGCCCGTCCAACTCTGTGATTCTACGATCCTATGAACCCTTGTCAGGGATGCTCTAGGCTGATCCTGCCTTGAGCAGGGGGGTTGGACTAGATGGCCTCGATGGCCCCTTCCAACTCTGTGATTCTACGATCCTATGGACACTTGTCAGGGATGCTCTAGGATGATCCTGCATTGAGCACAGGGATTGGACTAGATGGCCTGGATGGCCCCTTCCAGCTCTGTGATTCTACGATTCTATGAACATTTGCCAGGGATGCTCTAGGTCAGGGGTCCTCAAACTTTTTAAATGGGGGGCCAGTTCACTGTCCCTCAGACCGTTGGAGGGCTGCCGCGTTCGCCCCTCCCCCCACCAGCCTGCTCGCCCCACCGCCGCATTCGCCCCCTCGCCCCACGACCAGCCTGCTCGCCCCGCTGCCGCGTTCGCCCCCTCCCCCCACCAGCCTGCTCACCCTGCCGCCATGTTTGCCCCCTCCCCCCCACCAGCCTGTTCACCCCACCGCCGCGTTCACCCCCTCCCCCCACCAGCCTGCTCGCCCCCGCCGCTGCGTTTGCCCCCTCCCCACGACTAGCCTGCTCGCCCCTTCCTCCTCCCTCAGCTCCTGGGCGCTCTTGCCGCCCAGGGCTGCTGGAGGAAGAAAGAGGCTGCGGGGGGCAGCTTTGGGGGGCGGAGGTGGCAATTTGCCGCCCCTAAGAGCCCGCCGCCCTAGTGAGCGAGCCGGCAGTGCCTCTCCCAATGGGGCTACTTGGGAGGAGGAGCCCGGCAGGCGGGTGGGGGCACTGCTGCTGCGCTCCCCGAGGAGGAGGCGGCTCCGGGCAGGGGGACAGGCATAAACACTCCGCGGGCCGCATAAATGTCCTCGGCGGGCCGCATGTGGCCCGCGGGCCGTAGTTTGAGGACCCCTGCTCTAGGTGGATCCTGCATTGAGCAGGGGGTTGGACTAGATGGCCTCGATGGCCCCTGCCAACTCCATTATTCTAGGATTATATGAGTTCACCGAAGTTAGGATAAGAAGAGAAAGAAACCTCCGCGTCCACTTTTCCCAAGCCTCTGGCTGCTCAAAGTAGAGACCAGACTCTCAACTTTGGCCCGTTCCATCCAGCTCATCCGTCTTAATCATAACACGCTTCGCCTCCCTCTCGCCTGAGCCGACGGCAACAATTCCGCCCCCCCCCCCAATACACATTTTAATTCACCCTTTCCAGCCCTCGCGCGAGCGATCCTTTGAAAGCTTATGCAGGAGCGTGCCTGGCTGTGAAATGCCAGCCGTTGTCTCGCCTCTTTCCCGAGAAACCACACAGGGAGAACACCTTCGACAGCCACTAATTGACAGCTCCCTCCTGCTCCATAACTCTAATGGGCACCAGCCGATCCTGCTCCCTGATCTCCTCAGCTGCAAACTACTGAAAATGCATCAACGGGTCAGGGGGAGCATCTATATTATTCCTCTTGCCGGGTGCCAGTAACATAAAGCTGATGTTCTTTGGATGGGCAGATCAATACGGCTCAATGCGATAGCAGGACATATTGCGCATTGATGCGCCGGTTTTCTGTTGTGTTAACATTTGGCTACGGTTGTAGCTTAATAATCATTCACTAGCCTGCATTTGTTTAACCTTTTTTTTTTGTTTTGCTTTATGGTTTTTCTCCCCCCCCCCCCGTGCTTCTGAACCACCGTTTTGATCATGGAGAGCTAACTGTGTTTTGTCTGGCTCAGAGCCCAAAACTAAATGTAATTACGTCCCATGAGCTCACCAATATGGAGAAGTCTGACTTTCAGATGTCAGTGGGGAGGAGGGGGGGGGCAGACAGATGGAATGAAGGGAAAAGGATGGCGTTAGCAAAGCAAAATGAAAAAAAGAGAGGGAGAGAGAAAAGGAAAGAGAAAGAGAAAGAGAGGAAATGGGATCAATTCAGGTCCTGCCTTTCTGTCTCCTTTCTTGTCTATCTAGTGGTTTAGTGGAGTGGGGAAACCAAAGAAACTGTGATCCAGGATATCCTCGGCTCAGATCTTGCCTCTGCCGCAAATTAATTATTTCGACTTTAGGGAAGCCGTTTTCCCTCAGCATCCGCCCTCTCCCCATCTGTAGCATGAGGGTGCAAATAATGCTGGACCACCTTACAAGGTCGTTGCAGTGATCGAGGGGATCCATTTCAAGGTGTTGCAGTGATCCGTTTTGAGGCGTCGGTGCTTAATTTCAAAGCCCTATACAGCCAGGGGCTGGCATACCTTCGAGACGGCCTCTCCCCATATGAGCCCCGTAGAGCACTGGGGTCCACCAATCAACATCTTCTGGTGGTCCCCGGCCCCAGGGACATCCGACTTGCCTCGACCGGGGCCAGGGCTTTTTTGGCCTTGGCCCCTGCCTGGTGGAATGAGCTCCCATGTGAGATAAGGGCCCTGTGGGATTTGTTACAATTCCACAGGGCCTGAAAGATAGAGCTCTTCCACTGGGCTTTTGGCTGAGGCAGCGGGCTTCCCCCTCCTTCCTTGGGTCGGCCCCATTTACAGCTTGGGTCAGCCCCTATTTTATGGCCAGGGTCTGAGATCTTATACTGTGTATAGATTTCTGAGAAATGTATTCCTAGTAGTATCGGCCGCTGAGGCAATTGGCTGTTTATGAGAGTGGTATGTTTTATATGTTTTAACGCGGTTTTAATTGTATGGCATTGGTATTGTTGTATTATATTTATATTGTTGGAACCCGCCCTGAGCCTGTTAAGGGCAGGGTGGGATGCAAATCCAATAAATAAATAAATAAATAAATAAAAATAAAACAAGATATGAAGCACCTTGAATATATATCTATATCTATATCTATATATCTATATCTATATCTATATCTATATCTATATCTATATCTATACTATATCCCCCACACACACACACACACACACATGATTTATTTAAAACATTTGTAAGCAGCCTTTCTCACTTGTGGAACTTGAGGTGGCTTACAATATAAATAAAACATCAATAAATACAACAGCAGTAAAATCTGTAGAAGTTGCAGATTAAAAACTACAGTTGGGACTGACAATAAAAAAGCCAAATCAATCAAAATGCAACCCTAAACAGAACTGTCCCCAATTGCATTGATAATGATGATGATGAAGAAGAAGAAGAAGAGGAAAAAGAAGAAGAAGAGGAAGAAGAATTGTCACAGTCGGTTATTTGACTTGTAGATGGCGTTCTGCAATTTGAGATCTAGTCAAGTTCTTGGGCATCGGAGATGTATCTTCTCAGGATTCTTGCTGTTCCAAGCAACACTACCTTCTGGAACTGAGCTGGGCCAAATTCAGGCAGTTTGGCCCGATACAGGCACGTGTCAGAAACGTTTCACAAATGGATTAAGGGGGCCGGTTCACACAGGCATATCTGTCCGGCGTTCCCCAGCCGTACTCAACCCGTATTGTAATGCTTCCCTCCCGAGTTTAAAAATTACCAGGTGAAAGTGGTAGTAAACTCTGGAGAGTGCATTTATCCTGCTTCTCAGAAGTGTGAATGCAAACAATCTGATCTGGTCACGATGCACTTATGTGCATGAGCTCTTATGTGCATGAGTGCATAAGCGAATATAACTGGATTACAAAAAAAGCTGCTTACAGCCACGCCTCTACCAGGGGCGGGCCAGCAGTGCGAACACTCCCTTGCGCATCCTCCCTGGTATGCTCCCACATCAGTCAGTGCAGTGTGATCGGGAAAACCCAGAACTCTTTGTTCCAGGTCTTTTTGCCACGACTCCCTCGCACTTCAAACTGCCAGTCTGACCTCAGCCCTGGTGTAGTTTGTTCAATGTCCAGAATGTTCAGGTGCTTCTAGAGACTCCTCCAAGGACTCCAATGACAACTGGCATGATGTTCACCTTCTTCTCCCAGAGACACTTGAACTCTATTTGTAGGTCTTGGTATTTGTGATCTTCTCCTGTTCTTTCTTTTCTATTCTGCTGTCTCTTGGGATTGCAGTGTCAATAATCCAAACACTATTTCTCATTTAGGAATGCTTTGCTCCAGGTGTTTATCTGTTTGTGGTTAGAAGTCCCAAAGAATCTCTGTTTCATCATTTTCCATGATCTTGTCTGGTTTGTGCTCCCATGGATTTCTGGCTGATGGTAAGCCATATGTCTGGCAAAGATTCCAGTGCAACATAGCTGTGACTCTATTGTGATGTTCTTTATAGTCAGTTTGAGCAATTTAACTGTAGGCACTGGCCATTTGATTGACTGTTTCATCCTTTGTCTTGCAAAGTCGACATTTGCTGTCATCACTGGTCTTCTGAATCTTGGCTTTTTTACTACTCATTTCGAGTGCCTGCTGTTGTGCAGCTAGAATGAGTCTTTCCATTTCTTTCTTCAAGTGCCCATTACTGCAACTTGCTCCCACTGTTGGCATATCTACAACTTTTTTTATTGGATGAAAACTGTTCAGACAGCCGCGCCACCCAAGTATTTTTTTTTTTTTTAAATTGCACATGTTCAAGGGTTATTATGTGCATAACTGTGCGTGCACATAATTCCCTGGGTGGGGGGACCAAATCACACTCATTGCAAGATGGCAGTCCAGATAGGGGAAAGTGTGGAATTGCAGCTGAAATACCCAGAAAGTACTCATTTGTCTGTGTGTGGGGAAAATGCGGGAGAGAATCAGGAGCATTGCATGAGTGAGCCCGCTTCAGGGCGGGAGGCAGTTTGGCCTGTCTGGTCACCGAATTTGCATGTGAGAGGAAACAGCAGTGAATCCCGATCAAATCAACTGTGTGACCGCAGCCTATATCTTTCAAATATTGCCCATGCAAGTGCGTTTCCTTCCAGTTGTCAAAATGAGCTTTTATTTCAATCTTTTTTGTAATCTTCTTTGGTTTCTGTAATGTGAAAGTCTGCCTCGAGCACTTCAACTAGAAGCTTCTCTTTGCTTTTCTTGGTGTAGTCATTCAGTGCTCATTTTTCTTCTTCAGCTGCTCGCTGAACTTTCGGGAGACCTCTTCCACCTGGTTTTCTTGATAAGTAAAGATGAGCAATATCATTCCTAGGGTGTAGTGAGTGATGCACCGTTATTATCTTGCGGGTTTTGCATTCCATTGCTTCTAATTCTGCTTGCTTCTGATCAATAACTCCAGCTGTGTTTCTTACAACTGGGACCGCCCACGTGTTAATTTGCCTTTACTGTGTTGCCTTCATTTAATTTTGTTTGCGATATCTTTCCAACCCTTTGGTTAAACCCCTTGGTTGTATTTTTCTTAACAAGGATATGCTTGATGCTCTCAGTTTCCCGAATTCCAAGGCATTTTCAGTTTTCTTCAAAGCAGAGTGTTTTGATGTTGTTGTTCAGCATCTTGATTTTTTTTTTCTCATTCAACGAACTTTCCTCTCATTGCCAATGCTGCACACTTGTCAAGGCCGAATGCCATTGCTGTATCTTTGCTGAATATTCTAACAGTGTTTAGTAAGGAATCAGTCCCTGATGATGACTTCCCCATACATTTTTCAAGTCATCCATATACAATAAGTGTGAAATCTTTGGGCCTGTCTTTAAAAGGTGGGGCTGCGGTGGCTCAAGTCATTAAGACACTAACTGCAGACCGGAAGGTCGGTAGTTCAAGCAGTTCGATACCCGAGGGCCACATGACGGAGTGAGCTCCCATCTCTGGCCCCAGCTCCTGCCAACCTAACAGATCAAAAGCAAGAAACTGCAAGTAGATAAATAGGTACTGCTTTGGTGGGAAGGTAACAGCATTCTGTGTGCCTTGGCATCTAGTCATGCCAGTCACATGACCACAGAAACATCTTTGGACAGCACTGGCTCTTCAGCTTGGAAACAGAGATGACCACCGCAACCCTAGAGTCAGATTCGACTGGCTTTCGAGCAAGGGAAACCTTTACTTTGAAAGGTGGTGTTGTCTCACAGTCGACTTATGTTGACCCCAGCAAAGGGCTCTCAAGGCAAGTGAGAGGCAGAGGTGGTTTGCAGTGTCTTCCTTGGTGGTCTCCTTTCCAAGTACAACCCTGCTTATCTTTTGAGCTCTGACGAGACCGGGCATAGCATGCAGCTCCCCCCTCCCCCTGAAGCCAGAACTAGAAGTAGCGAATCCTGCTCCTCAAACCAACAAGCGGTTCCTGGACCAGAAATGTTTGCAGGGCTCGGTGGAAAATCACAAAGAGGTTGTAGCTAAGAGGCTTTCCTGTTGGTTTGGGGGTCACCCCGAAGTTCCTTCCTTGGGTAGATTGATTGATTTACTTAATTAGTACTTACTACAGGGATCCGAAGCGGCTCGCGTCATTTCCTTCTCTTCCATGTTACCCTCACAACAACCCTGAAAGGTAGGCATGACTGAGAGAGTGTGACTGACTCTGTCTCCCAGCAGTCTTTCATGGCAAAGTGGGGATTCAAACCTCCGTCTCCCTGATCCTAGGCCAGTGCTACAGTACGCTACCCTCTGACCTCTGTACCACACTGGATCTGGGTGATTGGGCACCGGCTCACCCCTTCCTATGAACTTTGGGTCTCAGGCTGAGGACTTGTTCTGTGTTCAACTCTTACCAAAGTTCTGCTCAGACTGATTCATGCAGTTCATAGTTTGGTATGGTGGTTAGGAGCATGGACTTTAATCTGGGAGGATCGGGTTTGATTCCCCACTCCTCCACTTGCAGCTGCTGGATGACCTTGGGCAAGCCATAGTCCTGTCAGAGCTGTCCTCTCAAGGACAGTTCTGGAAAGAGAGCTCTCTCAGCCCCTCCTACCTCACAGGGTGTCTGTTGTGGGGAGGGGAAGGGAAAGGAGTTTGTAAGCCTCTCTGAGACTCCCTTGGGTAGTGAAGGGTGGGGTATAAATCCAATCTCCGCCACCGCCTCCTACTCCGCCGCCTTCTCTCTCTCCTCCTCCTCCTCCTCCTCTTCTTCTTCTTCTTCCCCGAAAGGGACACCCCCGTGGAAGTGTTCTTGCTCACTGATTCTACAAAAAAGGTGTTGAGTGGGAAACTTTTGGTGCAAAACATTGAAACGGGCATCCGCCCCCCCCCCAGTTTTCAAATTTTCATTTTGAAAGAACTAGAATACCAAGTTGCGTAACAATACATCTTACAGAAATATTAAACAACAGCGGGAGCAACATCATTAAAACATAAACCTCTGGAACATTCAAAAATGAAGACAAAAATTTGTAAGCCGGGCCAAAAAAAGAAAACTTATAAATTTACAAAACAAGTATAGAACTAGTACATCCTCGCATCTGAACACGGGTTTAGAGCATCGATATTTCTAAAGATGAAAATTTGTAAGTCAAATGGAGAAAATGTATATATTTTTTTAAAGACAAGTATAGAACCATTATATTCTCATAACGATGATGACAGAAAAAGGAGTTTATAACATTAATACATCGATAGGATATGGTTCCCTGTAACTGAATTTTATCTCTACTAATGAATCATTTCTAAACATGCATTCCTCCCCCCCAGCAATGCAGCCATCTTTCCCCCATTGTCACATCTCTTGAACCATGTGGACAGTTACACATGACATGACACCTCATGCTGATGGCCAAATGAATTAATCTAGGAGGGCTTCTAGTGTCCTGGCCCCACTGCTGGACCTCCTGATGGCACCTGGTATTTTTGGCCGCTGTGTGACAGAGTGTTGGACTAGATGGGCCATTGGCCTGATTCAACATTGGCTTCTCTTCTATTCCTATGTTCTTATGTAGATGCAGATGCCTCAACCCACACAGCAATTGGGGTTCTCTGTACCTGCAAACATCCTGCATCAGGGCTCACCTATTTTGGATTTCCCTAAGCGTTTGCCTGGAGATTTCCCCATCAGTGATATGAATGCAGGGAGTCACTGCTCACAGGAAGCAAAATTCATAGACTGAATACCCCAGGTTGAGGGTGGTATTTTTCCTACAGCAGAAGTCATTAGGGAATAAGAGGAGACTCGATAATGATCTACTGACCTCTATTATTCAGGAAGAAGAAGATGAAGAAGAAGAGGAGGAGGAAGAGGAGGTGGAGGAAGAAGAGGAAGAAGAAGAAGAGAAAGAAGAGGAGGAGGAAGAAGAAGAGGAGGATGAAGAGGAGGTGGAGGAAGAAGAGGAAGAAGAAGAAGAGAGAAGAGGAGGAAGAAGAAGAGGAGGAGGAAGAGGAGGAGGAAGAAAATGAAGAAGAGGAGAAGGAGGAAGAAGAAGAAGAGGAAGAGGAGGAGGAGAGATTGGATTTATACCCCACTCTTCACTTGGAGTCTCAGAGTGGCTTACAAACACCTTTCCCTTTCCCTCCCCACAACAGACACCCTGTGAGGTAGGTGGGGCTGAAAGAGCTCTGACAGAAACTGTTCTTTTTCAAGGACAGCTCTGACAGAACTATGGCTTGCCCAAGGTCATCCAACCAGGTGCAAGTGGAGGAGTTCTTGGGAGAACTTGGTTCTCCCAATTTAGTGTCTGTGCACTTAACCACTACACCAAAGAAGAAGAAGAGTTGGAATTATACCCTGTCCTTCACTCGGAATCTCAGAGTGGCTTACGAATCACCTTCCCTTCCTCTTCCGGCAACAGACACCCTTTGAAGTAGGTGGGGCTGAGAGAGCTCTGAGAGAGCTGCTCTTGGGAGAACAGCTCTGAGAGAACTGTGGCTGACCCAAGGTCACCCAGCTGGCTGCATGTGGAGGAGTGGGGGAATCAAACCCAGTTCTCCAGATTAGAGTCTGCTGCTCTTAACCACTACACTAAACCGGCTCTCCGGGATGGTTGAAAGTGAGCGATATTTTGCTGTCTCTTCTTGGGTCTGTTACTGTGCCAGCCTTCATCAGGAAAAGACAGGGGAGACATGACTCAGAATCTTCTCTTCGAGCACTGCGTGTTGATGGATGACATGAAGGACGTAAGAAGAGCCCCACTGGATCAGGCCAAAGGCCCAACAGGTCCAGCCATCTGTTCACACAGCGGCCAATTGAAAGCCAGTTTGGTGTAGTGGTTAAGTGTGCGGACTCTAATCTGGGAGAACCGGGTTTGATTCCCCCACTCTTCCACTTGCACCTGCTGGATGACCTTGGCCAAGCCACAGTTCTGTCAGAGCTGTCCTTGAAAGGGCAGTCCTCGAAAGAGCTCTCTCAGCCCCACCTCCCTCACAGGGTGTCTGTTGTGGGGAGGGGAAGGGAAAGGAGTTTGTAAGCCGCTCTGAGACTCCCTTGGGTAGTGAAGGGTGGGGTATAAATCCAATCTCCTCCTCCACTTCTTCTTCTTCTTCTTCTTCTTCTTCTTCTTCTTCTTCTTCTTCTTCTTCTTCTTCGTCTTCTTCTTCTTCTTCTTCTTCTTCTTCTTCGTCTTCTTCGTCTTCTTCGTCTTCTTCGTCTTCTTCTTCTTCTTCGTCTTCTTCTTCTTTCTACCAGCTGCCTCTAGGAAGCCCATGACGGCAACAGCATCCTCCCACCCCTTCTCCCCAGCAACTAATGCAAAGAGGCAGACTGCCTCTTGCTACTGGAGGAAGTGGATGTCCATCATGACTAGTAGTAGCCATCGATAGCCCTGACCTCTGTGAACGTGTCAACATCCCTTTTCAAGCTTTCCTGGCTGACGGCCATCACCAGATCCTGTGGCAATGAGTTCCACAGATTAACTACCTGCTGTGTAAAGGAGTCCTGCTTGCGTCTGTCTTGAGTCTCCCACCTTTCAGCTTCAGTGGATGCCCTGGGTTCTAGTCTTACGGGAAAGGCAGAGAAGCTTCTCTTTATCTGCTTTCTCTGCATCATGGGGGAATGGGTTACCTGAGCTTTTCCTTTGATGCCCCTGTATAGATCTATGATACAGCATCACTTCAGAGACTGTGTACAGTTCTGATCTCCATATCTCAAAAGAGGACACTGAAGAGCTGGGGAAAGCACAGAGGAGGGCAACCAAGATGAGCCAGTTTGGTGCAGTGGTTAAGTGGGCAGACTCTAATCTGGGAGAACCGGACTTGATTCCTCACTCCTCCACTTGCAGCTGCTGGATGACCTTGGGCAAGCCATGGTTCTGTCAGAGCTGTTCTCTCAAAGGGCAGTCTCTCAGTCCCACCTACCTCACAGGGTGTCTGTTGTGGGGAGGGGAGGATAAAGGAGATTGTAAGCTGCTCTGAGACTGAGAGTGGGGGGCGGGGTATTAATCCAATCTCCTTCTCCTCCTCCTCCTCCTCCTCCTCCTCCTCCTTGCCAGCTTGGTGTAGTGGTTTAGTGCACGAACTCTAATCTGGGAGAACCAGGTTTGATTCCCCACTCCTCCACTTGCACGTGGCTGGATGACCTTGGGCAAGCCATAGCTCTGGCACGGTTGTTCTTGAAAAAGAGCAGTTTCTGTCAGAGCTCTCTCAGCCCCACTGACCTCACAGGGTGTCTGTTGTGGGAAGGGGAAGGGAAAGGAGTTTATAAGCTGCTCTGAGACTCTGAGTGAAGGACGGGGTATAAATCCAATCTCCTCATCCTCCTCCTCCTCCTCCTCCTCCTCCTCCATCTCCATCCTCCTCCTCCTCCATCTCCATCTCCTCCTCCTCCTCCTCCTCCTCCTCCTCCTCCTCTTCTTCCTCCTCCTCTTCTTCTTCTTCTTCTTCTTCTTCATCCTCCTCCTCCTCCTCCTCCTCCTCCTCCTCCTCCTCCTCCTCTTCTTCCCTATGAGGAAAGGCTGAAGAGTCTGGGACTTCTCAGTTTAGAAAAAAGACAACTAAGGGGGGATACATGATAGAGGTTTATAAAATTATGCATGGGGTGGAGAGAGTCAACGAAGATAATTTTTTTCTCCCCCTCCCAAAATACTAGAACTGGAGAGCATCCAATGAAGCTGATGAGCAGTGATGGCCTCAGGAATCAACAGATTGAAAAGGGGATTAGATAGATTCATGGAGGATAAGTCTATCAGTGGCTACCAGCCATGGTGACAGAGGGGAACCTCCACATTCAGAGGCGCTAATCCTCTGAATCCCAGAGCTAAGAGGAAACATCAGGGGAAGGCCTGGGCCTCTATGTCCTGTTGTTGGCCATTCAGAGGAACTGGTTGGCCACTGTGTAAATCAGGATGCTGGATTAGATGGACCACTGGTCTGATCCAGCAGGGCTCTTCTGATGTTCTTATGAAGGCCTCGGCCTCTGGGCCCTGTTGTTGGCCCTCCAGAGGAACTGGTTGGCCACTGTGTGAGACAGGATGCTGGACTAGATGGACCACTGGTCTGATCCAGCAGGGCTCTTCTGATGTTCTTATGAAGGCCTGGGCCTCTGTGCCCTGTTGTTGGCCATTCAGAGGAACTGGTTGGCCACTGTGTAAATCAGGATGCTGGATTAGATGGACCACTGGTCTGATCCAGCAGGGCTCTTCTGATGTTCTTATGAAGGCCTCAGCCTCTGGGCCCTGTTGTGGGCCCTCCAGAGGAACTGGTTGGCCACTGTGTGAGGCAGGATGATGGACTAGATGGACCACTGGTCTGATCCAGCAGGGCTCTTCTGATGTTCTTATGAAGGCCTCGGCCTCTCTGCCCTGTTGTGGGCCCTCCAGAGGAACTGGTTGGCCACTGTGTAAGTCTGGATGCTGGATTTGAGGGCCAGACTCAATGGGATGCTTATCATGTATTCAGCACAGGAAGAAGGAGGAGGAGGAAGAGGAGGAGATTGGATTTATACCCTGCCCTTCACTACTTGAAGGAGTCTCAGAGAGGCTTACCATCTCCTTCCCTTCCTCTCCCTGCAACAGACATCCCATGAGGTAGGTAGTGCAGAGAGAGGTCTGAGAGAACTGCTCTTGAGAGAACAGCTCTCAGAGAACTTTGACTGACCCAAGGTCACCCAGCAGCTGCAGGTGGAGAAGCGGGGGATCAAATCCAAACTAGAGTCCGTCACTCTTAACCACTGCGCCAGACTGTCTCTTAACCACTACACCAAGTTGGACTATTCGTCTGATCCAACGAGGCTCTTCTTATGTTCTTCTTCTGATCAGGACATCAATTGGGACTGTCAAATGTGATTCCGAGCATGTGCAGAGTGTCATTCACTTACCACTAGTAATCCAGCCTCGAAACCACAGGGACTAGCTTCTGGACTGAAGGCAGGACTGTGTGATGCCACTTAAAAAATAACCCGGCTTCATGCCCAATGGGGAACAAAGTAGCTTCTGTTGTTCTTCTGTCCTCCATGCTATGCTCAACACAGCTCTGTGAATTTGGGAAAGGAGCAACCAAGATGGATAATACAATAGGCAGCAGTGATAAGAATATGTTCATTAATCTGTTTTGCATATAGGTAAAGGTTTCTCTTGCTCGAAAGCTGGTCACATCTGACTCTAGGGGTGTGGTGCTCATCTCTGTTTCCAAGCTGAAGAGCCCGCGCTGTCCAAAGATGTCTCCTTGGTCATGTGGCCAGCATGACTAGATGTCGAGGTGCACAGAATGCTGTTACCTTCCCACCGCAGCAGTACCTATTATCTACTTGCAATTTCTTGCTTTTGAACTGCTAGGTTGGCAGGAGCTGGGGCCAGAGATGGGAGGCTCACTCCGTCATGCGGCACTCAGGTCTCGAACTGCTGAACTACTGACCTTCCGGTCTGCAGCTCAGTGTCTTAATCTCTGAGCCACTGTGGCCCCTGTTTTGTATATGCTAGATCAAAATCCCTCCAGGGAGCTGAAGATACATCACTCTGCTCTCTTCTACTTGAGCCTGACATCAGCACTATTGAGATAGTGTTTGTCTAAGAGTATCTGGGTCATGGTTTCCCAACAAGCTTCATGGCAGAATCAAGATTCGAACCTGAGTCTTCCCGATACTAGTCTGACACCTTAACTACTACACTGTAATGAACCGCACTGGGATGGCTCTAACAAGAAATCAAATGTCTGACGTCCCCTGAGTGCCTGACCATTCCTATTGGATTGAAATTCTTCTTGGTGGTTTGGGGTGATTTGCGCATTTAGCTGTGTGCGCGTGCATATGTGTGTAAGCACGCACTGATGGTTGCATCAGTGCTTAGTTCTCATGGCCCTTTCTTACACACCCAGGGAAATGCCGATCGCCACTTTGGGGTCCGGAAGCAATTTTTCTCCAGGCCAGTTTGGCTGGAGATCCTGGAGGTTTTTTGTCATCTTCTGGGCATGGAACAGCGGTCACTGGAGTGTGTGTGCGGGGGAGAGGTGTTTGTGAATTCCCTGCATTTTGCAGGGGGGTTGGACTAGATGACCCTGAAGGTCCCTTCCAACTCTATGATCCTGTGTTTCCATTCCATGATTCTGTGTCCATACTGGAGGAGATTACTTTGGACATTTTCTGTTTTTTGCTGCACCAATTGCACAGTGAACTTAAAGGTGTGTGGAGGGGAGAGACAGAGAGTGAGTTAGCTTTGACAGAATCCAGACATACTCTGTTTGAAAAGGGAGGGGGGGGATATTACAGATTTTCCCAGCAATTCCAAGGAATGCAGCTCTTTCTCTTCCATATGTCCTCAACGGGGATCCAACCGATTTGGCAACTGAGTTAAAAAAAAAACAAAAAAAAACCCCAACAACAAAAAAAGAGAACAGGGAATAGAGCATCCTTACAGCCCAAACGAGTCTGGCGACCATCAAAGCACGCCAGACTGTGTTTGATAAAAAAACAATGGGCGGAACTTGCACCCCCCCCACACCCCCGAAATTAGCATTGTTATCTGTGTCCGACTGAGAACGTGAGCTAATCTCTTGCAGCAGTGGCTGTTAAAATAATTGATGGATGTGTGCCGAATTCCCAGGAGCGGGGAGGGGGGAAGGGGGGGAGGTGCCGATTCCAGTCCTGTAGCGTCAGGATTGCGTCAATTTCGGTTTCAACCACGTCCGCGGTCTCCGAGCCCTGTTAGTCAGAAGATCCGGAACCACAGGACAGGAGCTCACGAATCGCGGTGGAGAAGGGAAGGACCCGGAGACAGCCTAACCCTCCCCTTCCCTCCCTCCCCTCCCCCCTTTGCTGCTCGACCTCCTCCTCTTTCTCAAGCCTTCCCCGATCTTTCCAAGCTGGTGTGTTTTTATCACGTTGGAGAAACAAGCTTCCCCCGGCTGGGGTTTCTCGCTTCTCTCGCTCTCCCGTCTGTCTCCGCCAAGAGGCTGAGAGATAAGGCAGCGCGTCTTCAGCACCTTGGAGAGCGCCGGGAACCGACCAACATGGCTCCGATCGCGGCCAGCAGAGAAGAATTTGGTAAGCATCTCCTTTAAAAAAATCCCTAATGTCGAAGGCTTCGCTAATGTCACTCGGGTGCCCTGGGAAGGCATTCGCTCTATCTCTGGGGAGATCCGGCATTGGAAGCATGAGGCATGCGGATACTCTGACCAGCAATCCCTCTTTCAAGCTTTCTCGGTACCTTGCATGGATTTTTAAGAAGTTGAGTTTTAAGGGTTTAGAGCTGTGTGCCTCTCTCCCTGGAGATAAAGATAAGGGATGTATCTGGGAGTCGGGAGGGAGACGTTATTTGCTGCGATTTTCAGTCTCTGGGAGCTGCGCTGGAGGGGTTGGATGGATGAGTCATCCCAAACCGGTGTTCCGAATACTCTCGGAATATTTGCCTTGGCTGATTCCTCTGGGGGGGGGGGGGAGAGAGAGCGAGAGAGAGCGAGAGAGAGAGAGAGAGCGAGAGCGAGAGCGAGAGCGAGAGCGAGAGCGAGAGCGAGAGAGAGAGAGAGAGAGAGAGAGAGAGAGAGAGAGAGAGAGAGAGAGAGATTTATTCAGACCGATTAGTCATCCCTCCAGCCCACTCATCTAGCCAAGGGTTGTCTGGCTACCTATCCATCCATCCATGTGTCGGTCTCTCTCCTGTCCTCAGCGATGCTCCTAATGATGTGCGTGTACAACATTTCCCCCCACACTCTTAGTATCATGTTACTGCAGGGAACCTAAGAAGAGCCTTCTCTGGCTCTCGGTTGCCTTGGATGGATCTCGACCCCCGAGGCAGGCAATTAAAAAAAAAAAAAAGTTTTCAGGATTCGTATCCCCCATCTGTTTAAACTCCGGAAGGGCTTGCCGTCTTTTTTTTTTAAAGTTGGAGAGTCACACACGGATGCCTGCGCTTAATGTCATTCTTTTCCCAGCACTTCACAGGGTGGGTCGTTGCCTACTTTTCTATTGGGATTATTGCGACGTGACGGTCCCGGAGGAGCCTTGCTGCTTCCTTGCAGTCGGGGTAGTTTGGTTTCGGCAGCTCCGGGCCCCCGTCCAAGACGGAGAGGCCAAATTGACTTTTAATTCATGTCACGGGGAGGAGGCTGGTGGCAGTTCAGACCGGGCTCGCCCATCGGTCTGCCTGGACTGATTCCAGACTGCACCTTCCTCAGCTGACACACGACTGCCCTGCAGTCCCCACCCCCACCCCCAGAAAGAGGGTGTTCTCCAGTCGACCTTCCATCTTTCTACGTAGCTCCGGTAACACCTAGCCAATCCGTTGAGGCAACAAAGGCGAGATAGTCACCCCCCCACATCCCGGCAGATACCGTGAAGCACGTTTTGTTCCAAGTTCTTCCCGTGCCACCCCTCCGGGGTCTTTCCAGTTTCACGTGCGACAGCCGGCTCACCTGATACCAGGGGAATTAATATCTAGCGGCTGCATCCCTCTGCCCTCAGATGCTGTCACTGTATCTGGTCGCATCCTCCCTGCTGCCGGAGAGACACGCACGCACGCACGCTTCCGAAAGAACACTTGGAAAAACGTGTCAATGGTCCATTAAAAACCTGTTCCAGCCGAGCTAATGATCCGGCCTGGCCTCTTTCCCGCGGCATCTTATGCAACTGCCATTACCTCACCGCCGACGGGGTTTTGTCTCAACTCAGGGCCACATGTTATGCTTGAGGAAACACAGAGAGAGAGAGAGAGAGAGAGAGAGAGAGAGAGAGAGAGAGAGAGAGAGAGAGAGAGAGAGAGAGAGGCAGAGAGGGCTTGAGAGGACTCGCTGATCACAGAGATTCCATCGAGGTTAGCCTGGACATCGCCACATGCCACATGCCCACGTTGCCTAGTCATTGTGGGTGTGAGTGGAAGGATGGGTAGACAGACAGACAGACAGACATGAAGCCACCTTATGCTGAATCAAGACCATTGGTCCATTGTCTGCTCAGACTGGCAGGGGCTCTCCAGAGTCTTAGGTGGAGGACTTTCACATCACCTGCTACCCGGTCCTTTTTAACCGGGGATGCCAGGGACTGAACCTGGGACCGCCTGCATGCTGAGCAGATGCTCTGCCACTGAGCCACTGAGGTCTTTCCCATCACCTCCTGCCTGGTCCTTTTTAACTGGAGGTGCTGGGGACTGAACCTGGGACCTCCTGCATGCTAAGCAGATGCTCTACCACTGAGCCACTGAGCTCTTTCCCATCACTTCCTGCCTGGTCCCTTTTAACTGCGGGTGCCGAGGATTGAACCTGGGACCTCCTGCATGCCGAGCAGATGCTCTACCACTGAGCCACTGAGCTCTTTCCCATCACCTCCTGCCTGGTCCCTTTTAACTGCGGGTGCCAGGGATTGAACCTGGGACCCTCTGCATGCCAAGCAGATGCTCTACCACTGAGCCACTGAGGTCTTTCCCATCACCTCCTGCCCGGTCCTTTTTAACTGGGGGTGCCGGGGACTGAACCTGGGACCTCCTGCGTGCCAAGCAGAGCCACAGCCCCTCCCACGTATAGACAGACAGACAGACGGACTTATCCTTCCAACTCAAAAGCACAGAGGCGTGGCAAAGAAGTCCATCCCACGCCAGGCTTCAAAAGTGGCAACGTGGCTGGGGGGGGGGGGTGAAGCAGCGCTGGGTTTAACCCTCCGACTGCTTCCTGACGTTCCCCCGTAGATGAAACTCCAGAGAATGCGTTGGCAAAGCAATGCTCCCTGGAAGCTGTGGGGTCCTGTGAGCAAAAAAAAATCCCGCGTGGTGAGCTACTGGCATTGAAGCTGTGAGCCAGCGATCTGGCTGCTGCATAAAATCAGTAAATAAATAAAAAATGGGTGAGCTAGAGGCTAAAAAAAAAACCCCGTGAGCTAGCTCACACTCACTCAGCTTAGAGGGAACACTGTTGATAAGGGTTTCCGGGACGTGTAAGGCGTCGGCGAATGGATTCCCCTTCCCTCGTCCGACCCGGACAGAACAGAGTGGCCGAGGAGTCCAAAAAGAACCGCTGGTCTTCCTTCCCGGAGGGCTGTGTGTGTCCCCCCCCGCGCCTTCTCACCCAGACAGGAGACGGCCGCTCATTTCTTACCAGACTGGCTGCAGTCAGATAAAAGAGGCGATGGCCTCCCTGGGCGAGCCGGTGCCGTCCCATTAATATTTCATGAGTCGTTTCCCTCCTCCCTCCCCATCCACCCCCTCCCACGTTTTGCTGGGAGAACGGAGACTCGATTGCCCAGACCCGGCAGCTCTGCTCCCAGACCCACTTAGCAAGGTTACTGATGGGCAGAATCGGATTTCCAATTAGCGGCACTCGCTTGGTGTGTGTGTGCGTCTGCCCCCCCCCCCCGCCGCCGCCCTGCTTACTCATGAAATGCTAATGACCTCCTCCCTTCCCCTCCTCTTAGCCAAGTGCCAGATGTCCTCCTCCCTGTCTCCCTGCACTGCACTGCTCTGATCGCCCTTTGGCTGGCTGAGAGTTCAGTGTTCCCTCTAAGCTGAGTTGGCGTGAGCTAGCTCACAGTTTTTTAGCCTCCAGCGCACAGGTTTTTGGCTTAGCTCAGGAAGGAGGGCTCCAGAGCAGACTAGAGTATGCCCTAGCCAAATCGCTCACTCACAACTTTAATGCCAGTAGCTCACCAAGCAGAATTTTTGCCCACAAGTCTCCACAGCTTAGAGGGAGCATTGGTTGAGATGGGGTTTGGGAGAGACGGTGGGAGAGAAGGTTGCGGGGAAAGAGACCTGGGTTCTCTCTCGTGGTGGTGAACGATTGGGTGCTTTGGCCCAATGTGGCACACGCTTGTTTACTCGGGAGCAAGTCCTGTCAACTTCGGCAAGACTTAAGGCCAGCAGACTGTGCCACAGAGTTGCGGTCTTGTGATAGGATTCCCTACCACCAACGTTCCCTCTAAGCTGAGTCAGTGTGAGCTGGCTCACAGATTTTTTAGCCTCCGGCTCACACATTTTTTTTTTGTCTTAGCTCAGGGAGGAGGGCTCTGGAGCAAACTAGTTTATGCCGTTGCCAAACCACTCGCTCACCATTTTAAGGCCAGAAGCTGACAAAGTAGGATTTCTGCTCACAAGACTCCACAGCTTGGGGGGGAGCACTGCCTGCCACTCCAGATGGCTTGAAACGGAATTGTCTCAGCCCCCAGAGTCAGGCAGAGTTAGTATTGAAAGAATATCAAGGGTACACGGCGGCAGTGTTCCCTCTAAGCTGAGTTAGCGTGAGCTAGCTCACCGTCTTTTAGCCTCCGGCCCACACGTTTCTTGTCTCAGCTCAGGAAGGGATGGCTCCAGAGTAATCTAATTTATGCAGTACCCAAACGGCTTGCCCACAACTTTAATGCCAGCAGCTCACAAAGCAGAAGTTTTGCTCACAAGACTCCACTGCTTAGAGGGAACATTGCAACAGTGGATGTCTTTTTTAAAAAAATGTCATAAGAACATAAGAACATAAGAGAAGCCAGTGTTGAATCAGGCCAATGGCCCATCTAGTCCAACACTCTGTCACACAGCGGCCAAAAATACCAGGTGCCATCAGGAGGTCCAGCAGTGGGGCCAGGACACTAGCAGCCCCCTCCCACTGCTGCCCCCTCCAGCACCAAGAATAGAGTGCCCCAGACTGAGAATTCCCATCTATACCCTGTGGCTAATAGCCACTGATGGACCTCTGCTCCATATGTTTATCTAATTCCCTCTTGAAACTGTCCATGCTTGTAGCTGCCACCACCTCCTGTGGCAGTGAATTCCATATGTTAATCACTCTTTGGGTGAAGAAGTCCAGGAATCATAAACAAAACTGGAATCATAAACAAAAATTGCAAGCAGAAAAAGAAAGGACGATTGCTGTACTTATTATTTTTTTCCCCCTTGGACCAGTGGCTCTGAGGAAATCAGCATTTCCTAAGGAGCTGTTGTTTCCCATTAAAGTTAGCATTCTTATGTCAAGGCACCGCCCCCTCCCCCCTGGGATCAGAATGATATTTAGTCCATTGAAGATAAAGAGAAAATCTGTTGACGGATGTAAAAGTGGGTGGTGTGCATGTGAGCGGTTCGTATTTCAAATTCCCTTTTATCTACAGACTAAAAAGGAGGCGGGAAGAGGGGGCTTGAAGCGTTTGTGTCGAGTGGATGCATGCGTTTTTATCTACAGCGGTAGGGAATGTGACAAGAACGGTGTCTTTTATTGCAATTACGAACGTGCCACTGTGCTTGCCTCAGCTGTTGAGCAACAATAAGCAACTTTTTAAAAAAAATTCGTGTTCATACCTGTAGGGGGCACAGAATGTACGCACACGTGGTTGGATAGCATCTGGGGCGGTTCTTTCTCGTTCACTCTCACACGTCGCTTGTTAGGTCGCTGTGGCTTGGACCGCGCATTCATGCCTTTGTCGCCGTTTGCTTTGACTTCCAGATGAAATTCCAACCGTGGTTGGAATCTTCAGTGCCTTTGGCCTGGTCTTCACCGTCTCCCTTTTCGCTTGGATCTGCTGCCAACGCAAATCTTCCAAGTCCAATAAGACCCCTCCCTACAAATTTGTCCACGTGCTGAAGGGGGTCGATATCTATCCCGAGAACCTCAACAGCAAGAAGAAGTTTGGTGCGGAGGACAAGAACGAAGCCAAAGGCAAGCCCGTCATGCCAAAGAGCTCTCTTCACCTTGACCTGGAGAAACGTGACCTGAACGGCAACTTCCCCAAAACGATCCCTAAAATCCCAAGCTCCTCTGACCTTGAGAACTTCACTCCGAAGCTCTTCCCAGAAAGGGAGAAAGATTCGATATCCCCTGATAGCCTGAAGTCCACAACTTCGGCATCTTCTGAGGAGAAACAAGATAAACTAGGCACTCTGTTCTTCTCCATCGAGTACAACTTTGAGAAGAAAGCATTCATGGTGAACATCAAGGAAGCCCGTGGCTTGCCAGCCATGGATGAGCAGTCAATGACTTCTGACCCGTACATCAAAATGACAATACTCCCTGAGAAGAAACACAAGGTGAAAACGCGTGTGTTGAGGAAAACCTTAGATCCTGCCTTTGATGAAACTTTTACGTTCTATGGGATCCCTTATACCCAGGTTCAAGATCTAAGCCTTCACTTCATGATCCTGAGTTTTGACAGGTTCTCCCGAGATGACGTCATCGGAGAAGTCCTCTTCCCTCTCTCGGGGATCGAACTCTCTGAAGGAAGAATGCTGATGAATAAGGAGATCATCAAAAAGAATGTTAGGGTAATTGAGCTCAAATCTTATTTACTGATCTTTGTGTGTGTGTGTCTGTCTCACCAGCCCGACGTCTACGAGATGGTTCAAACTTTTAAAAGTGTAGTATCTGGCCTCACAATACATAGATCTTGAAGACGTAAGCTATAAAACGTCAACAAGGTACTGACCGTATACCTTATTCATCTATATCAGACCAGGCAGAAAGGTCTTAAAGGCATTTTTTTTTGTAGTTGTCCCAGACTTAATTGGGCATGCCCTCAGGGGAAAGGGGATTTGTTGGCTGTGAAACAGGCACTGCGTCTAGGCATACCTCCCCCCCCCACTTGAATATAACTAAGGCACTCACAAAAATATTCTCAATCAATTTGGAGATGACTGATATTCAGTCAGCCCACTGGCCCGTCTACAGAAGTGGCAGAAGCGTTCCTGCTACTGAAGATCCTTTTCACTGGGGATGTCAGGGATTAAAGCTGGGATGTCCCACATGGAAATCATGTGTTTAGACTCTAAGGCACTTCTCATATCCCTGTCGGTAGGTACAAGCCTGAACCATGTTCGACCCTAAAAAGTTTGGACATTAAATTTCCCTCCCCAAAGATCTTAAGAGTCTGTTTGGTGTAGTGGTTAAGTGCACGGACTCTAATCTGGGAGAACCGGGTTTGATTCCCCACTCCTCCACTTGCACCCAGCTGGATGACCTTGGGCAAGCCATGGTTCTGTCAGAGCTGTCCTTGAAAAAGAGCAGTTTCTGTCAGAGCTCTCTCAGCCCCACCTACATCACAGGGTGTCTGTTGTGGGGAGGGGAAGGGAAGGGTGTAAGCCGCTCTGAGACACCTTTGGGTAGAGAAGCGTGGGGTATAAATCTAATCTTTTCTTCTTCTTCTTCTTCTTCTTCTTCTTCTTCTTCTTCTTCTTCTTCTTCTTCTTCTTCTTCTTCTTCTTCTTCTTCTTCTTCTTCTTCTTCTTCTTCACATAGGAACATAGGGGAAGCCAATGTTGAATCAGGCCAATGGTCCATCTAGTCCAACACTCTGTCACACAGCGGCCAAAAATACCATGTGCTATCAGGAGGTCCAGCAGTGGGGCCAGGACACCAGAAGCCCTCCCACTGCTGCCCCCTCCAGCACCAAGAATAGAGGGCATCACCTGCCCCAGACTGAGAGTTCCCATCTATACCCTGTGGCTAATAGCCACTGATGGACTTCTGCCCCATATGTTCTTCTTCTTCTTCTTCTTCTTCTTCTTCTTCTTCTTCTTCTTCTTCTTCTTCTTCTTCTTCTTCTTCTTCTTCTTCTTCTTCTTCTTCTTCTTCTTCTTCTTCTTCTTCTTCTTCTTCTTCTTTCATTGGATAGGTATTCTGCCATTTCATTTGATGTAGTGGTTAGCAGCCAGTTTGGTGTGGTGGTTAAGAGCACGGACTCTAATCTGGGAGAACTGGGTTTGATTCCCCACTCCTCCATAAGCAGCTGCTGGGTGACTCTGGGAGAGCCACAGTTCTCTCAAAGCTGTGCCCTCAAGTGCAGGTCTCTCACAGCTCTCTCAGCCCCATCTATTTCACAGGGTGTCTATTGTGGGGAGAGGAAGGGAAGGCGATTGTAAGCCGCTCTGAGATTCCCAGTGAAGGGTGGGGTATAAATCCAGCCTCTTCCTCCTCCTCCTCCTTGTTCTTCTTCTTCTTGAAACTCGGTGGAGTTATCCTGTTTAATCCTTGTAAGTGCCCTACAAGGTAGGTTGGGCAACGAGAAGGTAGTTGATCCACGGTTGCTCAGAGAGCTTCATGGCTGAATGAAAATTGGACGCCAGATCTGAATGGTCTGACCCATGCCACTGAACTACTCATCAGTGTTTTGTCAGGAGGTGGAAACAGGGTGATTTTTTTTTGTAGTAGTGACCCCTTTGCTGCCTTGTCCTCTGATATTCCACAAGGAGATTAGACGGATTCATGGAGGATAGGTCTATCAGTGACTATGGGCACTGGTGACCAAAGGAAATGCCTATGTTCAGAGGAAGTAAATCTCTGAGTGGCAATGTCAGGAGGCAACATCAGGGGAAGGCGTTGACCTCTATGCCCTGCTGTTGGACCTCCAGAGGAACTGGTTGGCCACTGTGTGAGACAGGATGCCAGACTTGATGGACCACTGGTCTCATCCAGCAGGGATCTTCTGATGTTTTTATGGAGACCTCAGCCTGTGTGCCCTGTTGTTCACCCTCCAGAGGAACTGGTTGGCCACTATGTGAGACAGGATGCTGGACTAGATGGACCACTGGTCAGATCCAGCAGGGCTCTGCTGATGTTCTTATGGAGGCCTCGGCCTCTATGACCTGTTGTTGGCCCTCCAGGGGAACTGGTTAGCCACCGTGTGAGACAGGATGCTGGACTAGGAGGACCACTGGTCTGACCCAGCAGGGCTCTTCTTATGTTCTTAGGGAGACCTCAGCCTCTATGCCCTGTTGTTGGCTGTCCAGGGGAACTGGTTGGCTACTGTGTGAGACAGGATGCTGAACTAGATGGACCACTGGTCTGATGGACCACTGTTCTGATCCATTAAGGCTCTTCTTAGGTTCTCATTGACCAATGCTGCAACAGCTTCCCATACACAATGGCACAGCAGGCCTTACATAGTGCTGATGTCTTAAACCAGCAAAGGATAGTACCTTATGTACTAGGGCCCATGACTGAGTGGACATTTTGATGCCAACAATGGAGACCATACCTTGCAAATTGTGCAACAGCTAGAGAAGTGGTATTGCCAGGACAAGGTGGACCAGCAAAAAACTTATTTATGGGGCTTTTCAAAGGCATCAGAGATCTAGGTGTATCAGTAACCCTTATAGCATTTCATAAGATGTTAAACAGAACAGACTTGTCTTACTTGGCCAGATCTAGCATACTGACATAGACAAAAGCCAGTCCATGTGCCCTTGGAGGCTGGAAATGTAAGTCAGTGGTCAATCACAGAGGACTGTCCTACCATTCTATTGTCCATACTGAGCTAGATGCACCTTGTAGAGCAACAAGATTTTTTTTTTTTCGGGGGGGGGGGTGTATAAAGTTTTGAGAGTCAAATCTCCCTTTGTCAGATACAAGTAGAAGAGTCAGTTTGGTGTAGCAGTTAAGAGTGGCGGACTCTAATCTGGAGAACCGGGTTTGATGCCCCCGTCCTCCACAGGCAGCCAACTGGGTAACCTTGGGTCAATCCCAAGTTCTCTCCGAGCTGTTCTCTCAAGAGCAGTTCTCTCAGAGCTCTCTCAGCCTCACCTACCTCGCAGGGCATCTGTTGTGGGGGAGAGGAAGAGAAGGACATTGTAAGCCACTCTGAGAACAGAAAGCTTTGGTAGATATCGAACAGCCATATCTTCGAGGAAGACAGCTTCTTCTGCCGACCCGGCTTGTGAAACCCCAGGCCAGTAAGACTAATTTCCTCTTCAAGTCATCAAAATTACTTTGGAAGAGAGGATTGCATATCTGCGCCCAAACACATTTTACCTGGTGGCAGCAGGGGGAAGCAAAGAGACAAATGAGGTGATTATACATTCAAAAAAGCTATTACATATCACTCCGTGGCAGACATTGCCCATGGGCTAGAATGGGCGTCCTTTATCGGTGGTTCTAGGAACCAAACTAGGCGTGGCATGTGTAGCATTAGCTGAGTTCCATCTTTATACATTTGAGAACATCTTTGGGAGAGGCTAATGAGGACCAGAGGGGGGGCAAGGAAAAGGGTTCCCCTTCCCATATTTCTGCCCGGTTTCTCTGGTCCAACACACCTGGTTACTTTCTCCTCTTTGAAGCTTCAAGTGTACCTTCATTCTCAAAAGCCTTTCCTCTTTCTATAGTAGGGCGTCACATTAATGCTCCCCTCAACCAGTCACGCACAAAACCATGAAAGTAGCTTTTAAGGTAATAGAAATCTGAAGTTGTTGATCAATACGGATCACAGCATTGGGGCTTATCTAAAGAGCATCACGTTATAAATGGGGCACAGTCTGGCCCGGAGCTACGGTGGGGCTACGGGGGTCTCTGCCACCTTCCTTAAAGGGCCCCCTCCTTCCTTAAAGGGAACAATTTAGACCACAACTCAACTAACCTGCTTCGGATGGTTAGCCAGGTTAGTATGTAGTAGCAGGACAAAATCTGAGTCCAGTAACCCCATAGGAACCAATATGAAAGCTTATATTAAGAATAAGAGAAGCCAATGTTGGATCAGGCCAATGGCCCATCCAGTCCAACTCTCTGTCACACAGTGGCCAAAAATACCAGGTGCCACCAGGAGGTCCACCAGCGGGGCCAGAACTCCAGAAGCCCTCCTACTGTTGCCCCCCAAGCACCAAGAATACAGAGCATCACTGCCCCAGAGTGAGTGTCCCATCTATGCCTTGTGGCGAATAGCCACTGATGGAACTCTGCTCTTAAGAACATGAGAAGCCAAAGTTGGATCAGGCTAATGGCCCATCCAGTCCAACACTCTGACACACAGCAGCCAAAAATACCAGGTGCCATCGGGAGGTCCACCAGTGGGGCCAGGACACCAGAAGCCCTCCCACTGTTGCCCCCCTCCAAGCACCAAGAATGCAGAGCATCACTTGCCCCAGACTGAGAGTTCCTATCTACACCTCGTGGCTACTAGCCACTGATGGACCTCTGCTCTATATGTTTATCCAGTTCCCTCTTATGTACATATGTCCTCTCAAGTCACAACCAACTTATGGCGACCCTAGCAAGGGGCTTTCAAGGCAAGAAGCAGAGGTAGTTTGTCATTGCTTTGTCTGCAGAATATTCCTTGGTGGTCTCCCATCCAAGTATCGACCCTACTTAGCTCCTGAGACCTGACAAGACTGGGCTATGACATGCTGACTTCCCTCCCAGGGTATACTCAGAAAAAAATGTGTTGGTCTCTCAGCTGCTACTGCCCTAACCATTAAAGCCCAAGCTAGCCCAATCTCATCAGATCTCAGAAGCTGAGCAGGGTCAGTCCACACACTTAGCCACTACACCAAACTGGAGAAGGAGAAGGAGAAGGAGAAGGAGAAGGAGAAGGAGAAGGAGAAGAAGAAGAAGAAGAAGAAGAAGAAGAAGAAGAAGAAGAAGAAGAAGAAGAAGAAGAAGAAGAAGAAGAAGAAGAAGAAGAAGAAGAAGAAGAAGAAATTAGATTTATACCCCACCCTTCACTACCTGTAGGTATCTCAGAGTGGTTTACAATCTCCTTTCCCTTCCCCTTCCCACAACAGACACCCTGTGGAGTTAGGTGGGGCTGAGAGAGCTCTTCTGAGAACTGCTCTTGAGGGGACAGCTCTGAAAGAACTTATGACTGACCCGAGGTCACACCAGCAGCTGCAAGTGGAGGAGTGCAGAATCAAACCCGGTTCTCCCACATTAGAGTCCGCGATCCTAACCACTATCGTAACCAGTTTGGTGTAGTGGTTAAGTGCACGGACTCTAGTCCGGGAGAACCGGGTTTGATTCCCTGCTCCTCCACTTGCACCTGCTGATGTGACCTTGGGTCAGTCACAAGCTCTGGCACAGCTGTTCTTGAGAAAGAGCAGTTTCTGTCAGAGCTCTCTCAGCCCCACCTACCTCACAGGGTGTCTGTTGTGGAGAGGGGAAGGGAAAGGAGTCTGTAAGCCGCTCTGTGACTCCTTTGGGTAGTGAAGGGTGGGGTATAAATCCAATCTCTTCCTCCTCCTCCTCCTTCCCTTGAAAGCCCCATGCTAGAATTGCCATAGATCAGCTATGTCTTGACAAGACAAACAAAACGCCCTGGAACCGGACTTGGATTTTGTTTAAGTTAATCTGAAGTGTTTGGGAAAATAGGCCAGTATAGTTACTTGGCCATCAGTAGGGCTAACCTGGCAGAAATCCATGTACTCCATAATTAACCAAGTACCCAGTTGCAAACATACAATCTATATGCCATTGAAGGTAGTGGCAAACCTCCATTGATTTTGACGGCCATGTGCATCCCCGTACGTCACCATGGCTGTGATCCACCAGTAATTAACCCACCAGTAATTGACCCACGTTTGCAGTCCTCAAACCGATTTCATTTCCAGTGGTCCATTAAGCCTCGACAGGACTTCTGGAGGGAGACGCTTCAGTCCCATTAATGTCAATGGTTCTGGCACCGATCCGGAGCTCTCTACCTGGCGGCAAGCCCTGCCAGTACCAACAGGCCTTACTTCTGAGTCAATGCTTTCATGATCGGGTTGCCAATCAGCCTCAGAAGTAACTTCAGCTTAACTGGCAGTCCATTTCTTATTAAAATCCCAAATCTAATAGATGTTTCAAATCCCGCTCAGCCAATAGTCCTTCCTGGGGAACCTGCCTGCGTATTGACTTGGCGGTAATTGCTTTCACAAGATCAAGCGTCAAATCCAATCGTTTTGCCGTGTACTAAAGTAATACTGCCATTTGCAGCGATTTATGATTTTTTAATGCAACAAGCTCCATTCATGACCTGAAAGGGACTATGCTTGTTTGGTTTCCATTTCCTTTCTGGCCAGTGAGGTGACATTATTGGTTGTTGCAAAATCTGATTTGTGTGTGATATTTCTCTTCAGTCTATTGAAATGCTAATTCCCCAGAGTTTATTGGTGACAATGTTTCAATAGATGGGGGTGGGGGGCAGGGAGTCAGGTTCCAGTCCATATATTGGTGTTTGGGTGAAAAAATCCACACATTTATACCAATCACAGTCTGAGGTGCATGCATAAGAAATCTGTGCAGAGGTGGTGTTTTTTAAAAAAAAATCAAATGACTGTCCCCATCTAGAGCTTGCAAAAGGCTAGTGGGTGCAAGTCTGAAAAGTGCCACTTAAAATATGAAAGGCGACCTTCCCCTTGTACTTTCAACAACCAGTTTGGGGTAGTGGTTAAGGATGCGGACTCTAATCTGGGAGAATCAGGTTTGATTCCTCTCTTCTCCACATGCAGCTGCTGGTGTGACCTTGGGTCAGTCACAAGTTGTCTCTCAAGGGCAGTCCTCGAAAGAGCTCTCTCAACCCCACCTACCTGACAGGGAGGGGAAAGGAAAGGAGTCTGTAAGCCGCACTGAGACTCCTTTGGGTAGTGAAGGGTGGGGTATAAATCCAATCTCCTCTTCTTCTCCTTCTTCTTCTCCTTCTTCTTCTCCTTCTTCTTCTCCTTCTTCTTCATCATCATCATCATTATCATCATCATCATCATCCTGGATTACAGTGATCAAGAAAAATGCAAAAATATCCATGTCAGGAGACCCCAACATGGTGACTGCGTTTTTAGAAAGTGGGCGGGGCCAGGCGGGACTTTTGCCCAGCAGGGCTTCTCATTGGCCATCGCTGTGCAGATTTTTTTTAAAAAAATGTTGCTCTGGCAGCAGCTGCCACCAGCGCACATAATGACTGTGCGAGGGAAGGGAAGCCGCGGCAGCCAGTTTTTGCTGGTTCCACCTCCTGCGGCAGCCATTTCGTGGCAGCCATCTTGCGACCGTGCCCATCAGGCTGTGTCAGACTTCGAAATGGGCCCACAGGCTCAAAAAGGTCAGAGATCTTCTGATTAGTCTGTTTCTATATGCCCCGAAGTCTGGTCCATTTCCAGGTACTGTCGGACCATGGGCAGGGAACCCCCAGGGCCTCCCTCTCCCCCTCTGCCCCACCACCAGGCCACCAGCACTTGCTAGATCTGACTCAGGAAATATATGTGGACTTTGGGGGTGGGGCCAGGAGATTTTGTGGATGGGGGCAGGAGACTTTGGGAGTGGGGCCAAGAGCCAGGATGTGACATCACAAAAGTGTTGCCAGGTGAGGCCAACAAACTGGAAGGAAGCTCTGACTGTCACCACACTCCTTTTACATGCAGGGAGGATGGGCTATAAATGCAATGAATAAATAAATGCTTTCCCTCCATTGGAAATAACGGAGGATGGGGGAACCTCCTTTGGGGACTCATAGGATTGGACTCTCTTGTCCAATCTTTCTGAAACTTGGGATTATTTCCCAGGAGAGGTGCCACCAGCTATGCTGAAGATTTGGCACCTCTATCTAAAAAAACAAAAACAAACCCAGCCCTGCCAGAGTCCCAGATACCCACAGATTGAATTTTCCATTATACCCTATGGGGACTGGTCTCCATAAGGTATAATGGAGTGTCCAGAGGCCAATTCTCTGCCCTGAAGTGGGGGGAGGGGGCTCCAAACCAGGGGATCCCCTGCCCTCAGTTGAGGATTGGCAACCCTAGCATTTGCCCTTCCACTCTTGCACCCACTTGGCTTGTGTGCCCTTCCTTTGCTCACAGCCACTCCCACTGATCACACTCACAGCTGCCTGAAGCCCTTTCCCCAGAGGCACCAGACAGTCCACGTGGCAGGGAGCGTGGGTGACAGAGTGCTAATAAGTTTGTGGGTGGATAGACGTGGACTCTGCCATAGGGCTCAGCAGCTGCCCCACCTCAGTGTATGCTGATGCCAGTCCTGCCTGGAGCTTATATCTCATTGGAGTCCTAGCTGCCCCCAATATACTCCCAAATCTCAGGGGACTCGACAGAGCAGGATCCAGTGAGGGATTTTAAGTGTGTGTGTGTATTCATGCAGAAATCTCGAGATCCCATCTATCAGCTTAATTATAGGTTTATTGCATGCATTAATCATTTCTCCACTAACAATCAAAGGCAAGGAAATCACAGTCCAAGTTGCAAGCAAAAGATGAAGACAAAGAAGAAGAAGACAAAGAAGAAGAGGAGGAGGAGGAGGAGGAGGAGGAGGAGATTGGATTTATACCTGGCCCTTCACTACCCCTTCTCAGAGTGGCTTACAATCTCTTCCCCTCCCCACAACAGACTCCCTGCGAGGTAAGTGGGGCTGAGAGAGCTCTCTCAATAACTGCCCTTGAGAGAACAGCTCTGAAAGAACTTGTGACTGACCCAAGATCACACCAGCAGCTGCATCAGGAGAGTGGGGAATCAGACCTGGTTCTCCCAGACAAGAGTCCTTGTTCTCAACCATGACACCAAACTACACCAACCCATTAAGTAAAATTCACCCCCAAGTCGACACCTTCATCATTTCAACACCAGATTCCTTCAAATGCCTGGCAGAACTGGTGAGTTTATAATTCCCCTTTGAAAGATCAGTGCACAGAGATGAGACAAGATAGATCTCTGCAAGGAGGGCGATAATGTCAGTTCAGGAAATGCTCTGCTTTCTTGCTCTTCTGTTTCCCAGAAAGTTTTTTTAAAATAGTTTAAAAATTCTTAAAGAGCCAGTTTGGTGGCATGGTTCAGAGCGGCAGACTTTAATCTGGGAGAACCTCTTTTGATTCCCCACACCTCTACATGCAGCCAGCTGGGTGACCCTGGGTCAGTCACAGTTCTCTAAGAGCTGTTGGCTCAAGAGCAATTCTCTCAGAGCTCTCTCAGTCCCACCTACCTCACAGGGAGTCTGTTATGAGGAGAGGAAGGGAAGGTGATCGTCAGCTGCTCTGAGATCCTGAGTGAATGGCAGGTTATGAATCCAACTTCTTCTTCTTCTTCGTTGTCTTCGTCTCCTCCTTTGTCTTCTTCATCATCTCCTCCTCCTCCTCCTCCTTCTGCTTCTTCTTCTCCTCCTCCTGCTTCGTCTCCTGCTTCTGTGACTTTGACAAAGGGAACAATTAAAGTTGTGGGTGTTAGATGGCACCTACCAAGCATTAAGATTGCCAACCTCCAGGCAGGGCCTGGAGTTCTTCTAGAACAAGAATTGCTCTTTGGGCAACAGAGATTAGTTTCCATGAAGGCAATGATAGCTTTGGAGGGCAGACTCTGTGGCAATAGACCCTCATGAAGTCCCTTGTCCCTCTCCAAACCCTCCACTAAGGTCCATCAAGTATTTCCTATATGCTTTCTCGTAGAGTTAACATTTCTTATAGTTGGCCATATCATTTGTCTCTTCTGGGAATGTGGTGTCATCTTAGTGAACAAAGTGGGTGGACCACTGCTTGGTACCATGGAAGGAGTTGGAGCTTCACAGCAGACCACAGAAGTCTGAATACAGAAGTCCCCCAATTCAGTCCCTGCATATTCACTTGGGCCACAGTCACACACGCTAAATAAACTACTTTCAATCTACTTTCAATGCACTTTCCAACTGGATTTGGCCAGTTCACATGGTAGTTTGGTGCAGTGGTTAAGTGCGCCGACTCTAATCTGGGAGAACCGGGTTTGATTCCCCCAGTCTTCCACTTGCAGCTGCTGGATGACCTTGGGCAAGCCATAGTTCTGTCAGAGCTGTTCTTGAAAAAGAGCAATTTCTCTCAGACCTCTCTCAGCCCCACCTACCTCCCAGGGTGTCTGTTGTGGGGAGGGGAAGGGAAAGGAGTTTGTAAGCCACTCTGAGACTCCGAGTGAAGGGCGGGGTATAAATCCAATCTCCCTCCTCCTCCTCCTCCTCCTCCTCCTCCTCTTCTTCTTCTTCTTCTTCTTCTTCTTCTTCTTCTTCTTCTTCTTCTTCTTCTTCTTCTTCTTCTTCTTCTTCTTCTTCTTCTTCTTCTTCTTCTTCTTCTTCTTCCTCCTTTTTTCCCTTGGGGGCAGGAAACTGGGGCGTCTTCTAAAATCCAATTGGAAAGTGGATTGAAAGTCGATTATTTAGCATGTGTGACTACAGCCTTGAAAGGATTTCAGATGGCAGTGTTGGAGTAAGCCTCTTTCTGGGCCTTTTCTGAGCTATTGGCAGTCAGACTAGATAGACCAAGAAGTGACTCAGTGTGAGACAGCTTCATAGAGTGGACTGACCTGGTGCTGAAAATGGACGGAACAACACCAAAGGCATTTGGGTTAGCTTGATAGAAGGGCGGCAGGCACTGCTCAAGATACCTTAGAGGAATCGATCCCCTGTCTCATCATCCTTCGGTTAGAAGTCTAGGGAAACCGTCACGACCCAAACCCATTGACAGTAATAGAGCATGCTGGTCCCAAATAGCAAAAGTTCACTAGTTTCAATGAAATAGAATCATAGAATGTTAGAATCGGAAGGGACCTTGCAGGTCATCTAGTCCAACCCCCTGCACTCTGCAGGAGCGTAGCCGAAAGATAGCCCTACAACATACCCGAAAGATGGCCGTCCAGCCTCCTCTTGAAAACGTCTAGCGAAGGAGCATCCACCACCTCCCAAGGCAGTCTGTTCCACTGCTGAACCACTCTGACAGGAAGTTTCTCCTGATATCTAGCCGGTACCGACTCCCTTGTAGTTTCCACCCATTAGATTGAGTCTTGCAATCCGGAGCAAGAGAGAAGAGATCTGCTCCATCTTTGACATGACAGCCCTTCAAATACTTGAAGATTGCAATCATGTCCCCTCTAAGCCTTCTCTTTCCCAGGCTAAACATACCCAACTCTTTCAGCCTTTCCTTGTAAGACTTGGATTCCAGCCCTCTTACCGTCCTGGTTCCCCTCTTCTGGACACGCTTGGGCTTGTCAACATCCTTCCTAAAATGTGGTGCCCAAAACGGAAGTATTATGATGGTTACTAATAACAAGTAGCACTGCAAATAAGTATTACCGCAAGTATGGGTGACTTTCTGTAGATGGGGACCTTGTGTGTTGAACAAGGAGGAAAGGACTGCTCAGATGCCATTATCATAAATAGTCTTACTATGTCTGCAAAATCCTACAGCTTTTAAGTGACCATAGAATTTGATATTAGGTTAGGCTATCCGGATCAGAATATATCACCAGAGTCAAGGTTAACTGAAATGCGTTGGAACCGCACTAAATGTTATTATTGGTCCAAAATGTTGCATAAATAATTGTCTTTCTCATTCTCCAGAAGTCTTCTGGCCGTGGAGAGTTGCTGATTTCCCTCTGTTACCAGTCAACAACGAATACTCTCACCGTGGTTGTTTTAAAAGCCAGGCACCTACCCAAAGCTGATGTTTCAGGATTATCAGGTAATTTTAAAATGCCGTATTGTTACTGAGGTTCATGGTTTACTCTGTCAGAACTTTCTGACTTCGTGTACAAGCCTGATGTCCTCAGGTTGGGAGGCTGAACCCAGTAAATTTCCCGAGACTGTTTATGCCCAAGCCTTAGACCCCTCTTCAGTTTGGTGTCAGGGCTCTTTTTGTAGCAGGGACTCCTTTGCATATTAGGCGACATATCCATAATGTAGCCAATCCTCCAAGAGCTTACAGTAGCCCCTGTAAGAAGAGCTCTGTAAGCTCTTGGAGGATTGGCTACATTAGGGGTGTGCAGGGCTCTTTTTGTAGCAGGGACTCCTTTGCATATTAGGCGACACCCCCCCTAATGTAGCTAATCCTCCAAGAGCTTACTGTAGCCCCTGTAAGAAGAGCTCTGTAAACTCTTGGAGGATTGGCTACATTAGGGGTGTGTGGCCTAATATGCAAAGGAGTTCCTGCTATGAAAAGAGCCCTGGGTGTAGTGGTTAGAGTGGATTTAATCTGCAGAACCAGTTTTGATTCCCCACTCCTCCACATGCAGCCAGCTGGCTGACCTTGGGTCAGTTCCAGTTCTCTCAGAGATTTTCGCTCAAGAGTAGTCTTCAAAAGAGCTCTCTCAGCCCCATCTACCTCACAGGGTGTCTGTTGTGGGGAGGGGAAGGGAAGGAGATTGTAAACCGCTCTGAGACTCCAAATGAAGGGAAGGGTGTAAATCCAACTCTTCATTAGAAGAGATTAAGAGTAGGTACACAGTGAACATCAACACAAACACAATCATTATGTGAATTTACTTTGAATTACCTGGAGCCTGTCCCCCCTTTTTTTGCTTATGCAGCGGGGTTCATTTCTAAATGCCTGGTATGGGCTACATTGTGTTATCTGATTTTTGCAGTGTGCAGTCAGCAGAATATATATTCAAGAAATGACTTTAAGAAGTCACTGCCAGGTTAGCTGGGCAGGCATGGAAAGCACAGAGAAACACATAAGTAGTAAATCTCAACCAAAATTCATTTTTTTAAAAATCTTTTAACAGCGTGCCTTTTAAAATTAGAAACAGCAGTGATATGAGTGGTAGGTGTAGCAGCTGCTGCAAGAAAAAAATATCAGAAGTCCAGACTTCTAGTACAGCAGAACAGCACTTTCTCCCTGCCGCACTTCAGGACACAGCTTCCACTCCTGGATCCAGGTCATACCCAAAGCTCCAGTTCCAATGGATGACCTCGAAGTGTTAAGCCATTATTCCATTTAACAAATTTTACAGAGGTGACAAATAGCAATTTGCTTGAAAGTACCCAGTAATGCTGTGTCTGTCATGACTCTTGAATACAAAACTCAAAATTCTTTGGATTGAGTTTCCTTCTATTATTAGGTTTGTATTATTCCCTATGATGAGACCTCTGTTTTGCTTTGGCATTGGGTCTGCATTGGGGTGGTCATGAAAAGAATCCTTGTGATATCATAAGAAGATAAGAACATAAGAGAAGCCAATGTTGCATCAGGCCAATGACCCATCCAGTCCAACACTCTGTCACACAGCAGTTAAAAATACCAGGTGCCATCAGGAGGTCCAGGACACTAGAAGCCCTCCCACTCTTGCCCCCATCCCCAAGCACCAAGAATATAGAGCATCCCTTGCCCCAGACCAAGAATTCCTATCTATACCTTGTAGCTAATAGCCACTGATGGACCCACGCTCCATATGTTTATCCAATTCCCTCTTGAAGCCATCCATGCTTGTAGTTGCCACCACCTTCTTTGGCAATGGGTTCCATGTGTTAATCACTCATCCATGAGACTCCATCACATCCTATGTATATATACATAAATATGACAAAGTTGCATCTGACTTACCATGACACCAGCAGGGGACTTTCAAAGCAAATGAGGAGCAGAGGTGGTCTCCCATTGCCTTCCCCTGCTAAGTCTTCCTTGTGGGTCTCCCATCCAAGTACCAACCCTGCTTAGCTAATGAAATCCAGTGAGATCAAGCTATACCACGCTGCTTTTCCTCCCCAAAGTAATATAACTTGGAACACTTTCCCTATGGAGAAAGGTTAAAGTGCTTGGGGCTCTTTAGCTTGGAGAAACGATGGCTGAGGGGTGACATGATCAAGATTTATAAGATTATGCATGGGATAGAGCAGGTAGAGAAAGAGGTCCTTCTCTCCCTTTCTCACAAGACATGAACTCGTGGGCACTCAATGAAATTGCTGAGCCGTTGGGTTAGCATGGTTAAAAGGAAGTCCTTCTTCACCCAAAGAGTGATTAACACATGGAATCCACTGCCACAGGAGGTGGTGGCAGCTACAAGCATGGACGGCTTCAAGAGGGAATTGGATAAACATTATGGAGTAGAAGTCCATCAGTGGCTATTAGCCACAGGGTATAGATGGGAACTCTCAGTCTGGGGCAGGGGATGCACTCTATTCTTGGTGCTGGAGGGGGCAGCAGTGGGAGGGCTTCTAGTGTCCTGGCCCCACTGCTGGACCTCCTGATGGCACCTGGTATTTTTGGCCGCTGTGTGACAGAGCGTTGGAATGGATGGGCCATTGGCCTGATCCAACATTGGCTTCTCTTATGTTCTTAACTAGTAAGCAGTCCTTGTGCTTCGAAGCTGAGCCGGGAATGGCCAACCACCTCTGAATGTCTCTTGCCCTGAAAACCCCAAGGCATTGTCATAAGTCAGCTGCAACTTGGCAACAAATAAATAAACAAAATTTGCCCTGACCATGATAGCCCAGGCAAGGCCGATCTCATCAGATCTCGGAAAGCTAAGCAGTTTCAGCCCTGGTCAGTATTTGAAAGGGGGACCACCAAGGAATACCAGGGTTGTGATGTGGAGGCAGGTAATGGCAAGCTATCTCTGAACATCTCTTGCCTTGAAAACCCAATGAGGGGGTGCCATAAGTAGGGATGGGCATGAACTGGAAAAAATGCAGTTCATGTAAGATCATGGTACGTGGTTGAACCACAAACCGAACCACGAATCAAACCAGGAAATTCATTTGCAAACAGTAAATACGGTTGAAAGGGACTGCAGTCCCTTTAAATGGCATTTGCAGAAAGCCCCAAAAGCAGCTGTGGGAGGGGGATTTCCTGAGCAGTCCCTTTAAACTTTAAAGGGACTGCACAAGATGTCCTGAACAGTGGGGAGGTGCTGTTTTTTTTAATAGCTTTTGCAGGGAACAGAAAACAGGTTTGATGGGACTCAGAGACCCTTTAAACTCCTGCTTTCTGCTCTAGCTATGAACTGCCATGAACCGCCATGTGGTTCATTTCCCATCCCTAGCCATAAGTCAGCTGTGACTTGATGGCAAGAAGGTAATCTTTACAGCAGCACTTTAAGGGTAGGCCTGTTGTATTCTTAGTACAAACGAGGAACAGAAGGAAAATGGATTTCTAAAGAAATCTATTGAGTTTATGGCCAAGGTGAGATTTGAACCGGTGACATGGCCGTTTACAGTGCTCCATGTCTCTGCTAACCGGCCCCCAAGAAGACACCTTCTTGTACCACTTTTTAAGCCAAGAATCCACCTGCATTCCTACTGTATAAAATTCCGGTTGGATGTGACTTCTCTTTGCAGACCCCTATGTCAAAGTGAACCTCTATCACGCCAAGAAAAGGATCTCCAAAAAGAAAACCCACGTCAAGAAGTGTACCCCCAATGCGGTGTTCAACGAACTTTTCGTCTTCGACATCCCTTGCGAAGGCCTCGAAGAGATCAGCATTGAGTTCCTGGTTTTGGATTCAGACCGGGGCTCCCGGAACGAAATCGTTGGCCGCTTAACCTTGGGGGCTTCCGCAGAAGGAACGGCTGGAGAACACTGGAAGGAAATCTGTGAGTACCCTAGGAGACAGATTGCCAAATGGCATGCACTGTGCGATGGCTAACGGCCCCCCACAAGAGGCTGGACGGAACTCTCTGACGAAAATCCCATAGGCAAGGATCAATTTTCTTTCTTTGCAATGTGTAATCACAGGCTTGTGACAAAAAAACACACACACCACTTTTTTTTGTTGCTGAGACTGAATTGAATTATCAGAACAGGAGGTAATGACATTTTTTTCTCATTCAGTTAAGGCTTTTCCTTGTTTTGCAAGCTATAAGAACTTGGCATCGTTTCTTCAGAGGTTCGTGTTCTGCTGGAGTTGACCCAGCGATAGAGACACAAAATGCTGTAACCTGATTAAGAATTCTTATTTTATTATTACGGAAGTCACCAGGAAACCTAGATTACTGCCGTCACCGCTGACAATGTAACCTCATTAACATATGTTGCTAGACCTAGACAAACATCTGTGTTTTGTAAAGCCTAAACTAAAGCTGAATGAACGGGTTTGGGGGTGAGACATTCAGCTTGTGACAAACCTTCTCCCCTAAAAATTCAGCCGCTTTTTTTTTACTTTTTCCAGAAGGTTAGGTATCTGAAGAGTCACACCATTTTGTTTTCAGTTCATTGCCTAGCATATCACTCCCCAGGGCCAATTTATTTTGTAACCCATGGAATAAATGTTTTCCGTTTGAAAAGGGAGAGGGATGCCATTACCGGAAACGGAAGTGTTAGGGGGGAAAGAAACTCTACGGGCATCGCCACAAGAACTCATTTTGTTTCTCAAAGGGCTTTGACAATGCGGTGAGCAAGTGTACATTTTACAAGAAGGTTAAGATTTGTGCTTTTAGTATAGTCTATGATTTTTTTAAAAGAATATATATGTATATATATCGGGGGTAGGGCCCAAACACAATGACACATCCAACGTTTCTAACCGAAGTTAAACTAAGTATAATCCTTGGTATGTTTCGAAATGGCTTCCAATGCCCAAATGAAAGTTGTTTACTGTACATTTCTATTTGTTTTATTACATTATGGGGGGGAAATCTAAAAAAATAAAAAAAATAAAAAAATAATATAAATACCAAGTACTGAACCTGCAAAAACGTACCGCTATCATTGGGCCAAGTTTTAGCAGGCTCACGGATAGCTTTATACCTCATGCTAATGCAACATGTAGATGAGCTGTTTCGCCATAGGAATTCGCCTAGCTTCATTGCATTTCTGTCATTGGCCAATTGTGTTGAAGGTGGGAGGGAAGGTGGGCGGGGCAATCTCACATGTATTCTTCATTCGGGTGTCCAACATGCATGCATCCTATGATCAGAACTTTTTTGTCAGATGAAGGGAACAGTTGTGTAATATAAGGCCCGTTCGTCACAATTTAAGATTGGTCAAACCTCACCCAGGATTTGCCGATTTGAGTCATAACTTTTTGGCCACATACGGCAGACAACAGACACAGAAGAGTTTGTGGTGCTGTGCTCAACTTGGCCGGTCATGAGTTGGGTGGGCCTGCATAAAGCCAATCAACGCACAAAACTATAACCACCACCACCCCCATCGGAAACCTGTGAAACATATTCAAATGTTTACATTCGAAAGCATTTTTGAAGCTGTCAGATTAGCACAATCGCAGATGGAAGGTTTCCTCTCCTCTCCGTCATAGGTGGATACTTGATGGAATCCTTCATTCCAGTATTGCCTAGGATAACCCCGCAGGAGAGCATTCACCTCTACATGAGTGTTTTTAAGCAAGTCCGTGGGAGGAATGCAAGTGGAAAGCAAAACGGTAAAATGTGGGTTTTCCTAGATGATCCTGCAGACGCGAGCTAGCAGAGATCTAGTTGCCAGATCATGGGAGCCTTCCTGCAAATGCCTTGTCTGGCAGGAAACTTCCCAAACGTGTCCCTAAGGAAGTCATCCCAAATGAACTCTGGTGGAGTTGAAGCTCACATGGGAAGATTAAGATAAGAGTTTCATGTTGTAAAAAGGTCATGGGTTCACCCTCTTCTCTGAGAATATATCTGAAATTTCTGTTTAGAGGACAGAACGACAATGTCTGTTAAAGGGTTGGGAAGGATAAGGGGCTACAGGTTCCCCGCCGCTTCCACTAGCAAGCTGCAGCATCTTACTGCTCCAGTTGCCCTACTGATGTATCTGAGAAGTGGACGTGGTGATTCCACTGCCCAGTAAAGCTCAAGTGTTTGGGGCTCAGTGCCAAAGAATGGCTGCATTAATTGTGACTGTGTCGATGCCTTTATTGCACCACCATCTCTGGCAGGTTATTTCAAGCCTTGCAAGGAGCGATGATGGCAGAATATTTGGGATCAGAGGACCACCCCGATGGATTTCACTGGGATTCACCAGGCTGAAAGCCAAGCCTTTTAGCATAACTGCATGGTGGATCAGAGCCAGGGAACTCCAAAGCATGAGTAACCACGGAGAAAGGATAGACCCGCTGAGCATTAGGCAATGAAACGATGAATCTAGCAAAAGACCTCTGGAGGTTGGCGTAGGGTTTTACCAGAGCCATAACTTGGCCTGAACACGACGAGTGAAGATTGGGATGTGAAAATATGCAAGAAATATCACTGGAAGAATTCCGGTCGGAGTCTTTCAGGTTTTTGTGTCGGTACTTTATCCAGGTTTTTGAACGATGTGTTTGATATCATGGTGTTTATAGAAGCTCTGAGGCATTTTCATGACATGCTTTTTTAAAAAAAAAAAATGAAAATGCACAATGTAAAAAAAACAAAACAAAAAACAAATGCAGCTTGTATATATAAAGGACTTGAACCGCTTTCGTTTCGTTTAAACGTTTGGTAGCCAATATCTGCCCTGGCTTCAGATCCTCAAACTCCTTAATTCCAGGGTCATCCCATTGAAATCACAGCCCTAAAGGCACATCAAAGCATGATGAGATCAAGAGCGAGACTCGGTTTCGAGGCTCTTTGGAAGAAAACCATTAGTTCATTCATGAGAATTGAGTGGGAACATTGAGGTAACCAAGTAATACCCAAAGTGCAGGGATCCTAAATTCCAACAGGAAAACTCATCCAATGCCACCTTAATGGGGGGGGGGGAATCAATCAAAATAGCCTTACTCATGTTGAACTGAAATTTGTCTTCAGATTCAGATACTGAATTGTCTACGGGGCTCAATTCGTCATTGGGATTGGCTTCCAGTAATCACAGTGTTCTGTTTCCCTTGCCCAGTAGTTTCAAACTATGTCCCAGGGTTCCACATGCAGACAAGCATCCCCGAACATCAAACTGATTGCCCTCACCAATGTTCTCCCTTGACGTCCAAGTTCTCACATAGCAATGGCAAAGTCTCACAAGCCTAGCATCCCGCGTGGATTAACGGTGATGTAAAACACTTCTCCCAGATCTCGACAACTCATAGGGAACCTATTGTGGATGAGTCCATGAAGTATGTATTCCCAGGAGGTAGAAAGTTTGAATGATCTCTGACCCGTACAACATCCCGTTACTTAGTTTAATGGTCGGCTTCACCCAAAAGTTCTTTAGGGGGCACATAACCCTTGCATCAGGAGTATGCCTTGCTTTCCTTTGTGTGTGTGTTTTTTTAAGGAAAAAAAATGAAATGTAGGGTTGAGACAATCTGCCATTTTGTCACCCAGTGGGTAACTTCTCCCACAACTACTATTAGTAACCCGAGAGAGTGAGTTTTCCTACTGGCAAAATGACAGCGAACGGGGAGGGAAGGGGACAAACAGTTCTTTTTACACTGGGCAAATTGTAAATAGGATCCTTTTTAAAACAAAATCTTTTGAAAAGTTTGTCTTGCCAAGTCCAGTTGCGAGCCCATCCGGGAACCGGACGGGAGAGAAATCGACGCGATCGTTCTTTTAGGAGATGAATGGAGGAGGAAACGGCTGTTTTTATAAAGTATTTGGTTCTCGATGTGAATATCTTGAAACCTTGTTAAGACTATACTGTACTGTATGAAACCTGTAAAATAACGATGTTTGTCAAAGTAGCGAACGACAACGATGATTGCCCCTGGAAGAGGGGGGCTCTATTCATGTTCGGCAACCTGTTGTAACCTAAGTAATCGATTTGTGAATGATGTCGTACACTCGATAGAAGTTCTTTGGAGGACGCATGGGGGCGGAGGATTTGTATGTCTTTTGTGCTGGCTTTGTATGTTGTGCCATGTATGTGAGACAAGAATAAAATGCTAAGTTCATTCATTCCATCCCAACACAATATTTTACCAATGCAGGTTTGTCTTTTTTTGTTTTTAAAACTTTCCGCAAGATGCAATTTTGCATAACTTTTTTTAAAAAAACAGTCGCCTTCTTTCTAACACGCGCGCACCAAGGCACCCGCTGTCGACAACTTTCCTGGTGCTTACCCGGGGCCGGCCCATTATTGTTAAATTTTAGACTGTCACCTAGGGCGATGGCTCGACGAGGGTGCCATTCTGGCCGGCCTCGTCCCCTCCTCGCCCCGCACAGGAAGCCTCCCTTGGCGGCTTCTTGCTCCATCCCTGGCAAGAGACTCCCCTCTTTGCAGCCCCCAGACAGAAAGAGAAGGAGGGGGGGACAGGCATGGGGAACAGCCCAGGACGACGGGAAAGTGCCGCTCGCCCTCTGCTGCCCCCGCCCCGCAGTCTCTTTGGAGCTCCTTTTGCAGCCTGGCACAGGCCCCCTTCCCCTTCCTTTGAACAATCCTGCCCCCTGCATGCATTTGCAGGTCATCCCCTTGGCCCACCCCCTGCAGCTCCGGTGCCCACCCCCATCCCTCATGGGGTGTGTGTGTGCTAGAATGTATCCTCACCTAGTGCAGGGGTGGCCAACATTGCTTAACGTAAGAGCCACATAGAATAAACGTCCGCTATCTGAGCGCTGCAAGACACGAACAAATATCACGCACACGTTTTTTTTAATTGGGAAATATGCAAGTTTGCTTTTTACTGACATCAAATGAGACGGCCAAAAATAAAAACCAAAGGGGTAGAACCAGATATTAATAATGGTATTTATTTGTCCAATGATACTTATTTGTTTGCTGGTGATATTTGTCTAAGAGAGAGAGAAAGAGAGAGAGGTGGAAAGAAAGAATGAAAGAGGTGGAAAGGGCATGCCTCCCCTTCGCTTCCCCAGCCGCCCTGCTGGGAGCCGCACAATACGTGTGAAAGAGCCACATGTGGCTCCCGAGCCACAATTTGGCTACCCCTGGCCTAGTGGGTGAAAAACCCTGGGGCCATCACTGTGCTTACCAAGTGTTTTTTTTAGAAAGTGGGAGGGGCCAGGTGGTTTTTTTCCCCTAGCAAGGCTTCTGATGGGCCATTGGAGATCTGATTGGCTGTGCAGATTTCTAAAAAATGTTGGTTCAGTGACACCTGTCTCCCCAGGACAAAGATCTTCGCTGTGTGGCTGAAGGTAAGTTGTGGCAGCCATTTTATGACTGGCTTCATCTCCCATGGCAGCCATTTTGTGACTTAGGGTTTCAATTCCCTCAACAGTGATCTGCCACTGCCCAGCCAGATGGTGAGGGAACCCCACCCTCAATGTGCCCCATCTGTGCCAATGTGCCCGGTGCAATCACCCATAGGTGATGTCATCGCACAGGGCACATTGCAGGGGGCACGCTCTAGCATTTAAGGAAGACTCTATGGTTACCATAGAGTTTTTCCTCAAATGCTAGAGTGGGAGTATTGAACTCATTTGTTTTGAGGGCCGGATCTGACATAAATGAGACCTTGTTGGGCCGGGCCAGGTGTGTCATAGAATGTAATGCCAGGTAGCGGAGATATAAACTTTATAAAGGACACAAACACAAAGTGTTTTTTTTTTACTTAAAAAAAAAAACATGCTTAAAACACTAGCTCTTAAAACACTACTTTTGATTGATTGACGTTCACCACAGAAATCTCATGCTCAGAGTTCTGAGTCTAGGCCCCAGGTTAAAAAAAAACATGAAATGGCTGAGCGAGTGCGAGAGTCTGGCGAAGCAAGTGATGATGCAGCAGCAGCAGCAGCAGAACTGGAAGCAGGAGACGGCCAGTTCCACTGTGGGCCTGATGGAAGCCCTCCGGGGGCCTGATCCGCCCCCCGGGCCACATGTTTGACACCCCTGTGCTAGAGTGTCCCACTGCTACATGCCCTGAAAGATGATGTCACTTTCAGGTGATGCCACGTGCGCCGAGAACTCCAAGGCACGGAGAGGTACCCCTTCCGCTGGCAGCCAGGTAAGACCTGGCAACCCTATTGGGACTGCACTCCCCACTCTGTGTCTGAATTCCAAAGGTGCCCACAGGCTAGAAAAGATTATGCAGTACAGGCAATCCTAACAGCTCTGGACATGATGTGATCAAGAAGAGGGTAGGAAATAAATGGAGCAGAATCTGATTTGTCCTGATACGCAGGGCTCTTTTTGTAGCAAGGGAACTCCTTTGCATATTAGGCCACGCACCCCTAATGTAGCCAATCCTCCAAGAGCTTACAGAGCTGCCAAACTACAGACCTTCCGGTCTGCAGCTCAGCATCTTAACCTCTGAGCCACTGCAGTCCCTCCGTGACAAGAAAAAAAGAAAGGCTAAAAAATGACAAAACTATATTTCTGTGGCCCGGTGAGGGTATTCTCATGTACTGAAGTAGTCCAACGGCTGCGGTAGCTCAAGTGGTTAAGATGCTGAACTGCAGGCTGTCGAAGGTCAGTAGTTCAGCAGTTCGAGACCTGGGTGCTGCATGACGAAGTGAGCTCCCATCTCTAGTTCCAGCTCCTGCCAACCTAGCAGTTTGAAAGCAAGAAATTGCAAGTAGATAAATAGGTACCACTTTGGTGGGAAGGTAACAGCGTTCCGTGCACTTTGGTGTTTAGTCATGCCAGCTACATGACCACGGAAACGTCTTCGGACAGTGCTGGCTCTTCAGCTTTGAAATGGAGATGAGCACCGCAACCCTAGAGTTGGATTCGACTGGCTTTCAAGCAAGGGAAGCTTTACCTTTACCTTTAGTCCAATGGCGTAGTTATGTACTGAAGTAGTCCAACAGAGTAATTAGGGTGTCAGACTAGGGACACTTGAATTCAGATCCCCACTGTACCGTGTAGTTTTCTGAGTAACCATGAGCCAGCTGCTCTGTCTTAGCGTAACCTACGTCACTGGTTTGCTGTAAGGATAAAATGGAGAAGGCTGAGAACAAAATATACCACCTCGACTCATGTGAAGGACGGAGCAGCTTCTATTGGTATGAGAAAGTCAAGGCTGAGATTTTTTTTTACTGCAAATTATTATTTGCTTGTGTATAGTCATATCGGTAATCTAAAATGTTATAAATGTTTATTTGATAGCTCAGTTGGTCGATATTTGTTCATCCAGTCTTGTTAATTATTCTAAGCAGCTAAATAGATAGGATCCACCGCTTGTTTTTTTGAAAGGCACTGTATGTCCTTTAGAGCAGGTTGAGAGGGAAGTCCTTTTCTCCCTTTCTCACAATACAAGCACTCATGGTGGGCACTCAATGAAATTGCTGAGCGGTCGGACTAGAACAGATATAAGGAAGTCCTTCTTTACACAAAGAGGGATTAACACATGGAATTCACTGCCACAGGAGGTGGTGGCAGCTACAAGCATGGAGGGGGAATTAGATAAACATATGGAGCAGGAGTCCATCAGTGGCTATTAGCCACAAGGTATACATAGGAACTCTCAGTCTGGGGCAGGTGATGCACTCTATTCTTGGTGCTGGGGGGGGCAGCAGTGGGAAGGCTTCTAGTGTCCTGGCCCCACTGGTTGACCTCTGGATGGCACCTGGTATTTTTGGCCACTGTGTGACAGCGTGTTGGACTAGATGGGACATTGGCCTGATTCAGCATTGGCTTCTCTTATGCTCTTATGAGCTCTTCCAGTTATAAAAGCCAGACTGCCAGGTTTTCAACAACTATCCGCAAGAGGAGAGCATTCTCACAAAGAATTGACACCCTTGGCATCAGTTTAAAGGAATGTATGGGTGGAAGAGGAGAAGGGGCAGGGCTGTGCCTCAGTGACAGAGCTTCAGCTTCATACGTGGAAGGCTGTAAGTTCAATTCCCAGCATCTCCAGCTGAAAGGATCATGTTGTAAGTGACGTGAGACCCCGGAGAGCTGATGCCAGTCTGAGTAGACTTTGATGGACCAGTAGTCTAAACATAAGAACATAAGAGAAGCCAGTGTTGGATCAGGCCAATGGTCCATCCAGTCCAACACTCTGTGTCACACAGTGGCCAAAAATACCAGGTGCCATCAGGAGGTCCACCAGTCGGGCCAGGACACTAGAAGCCCTCTGATAGACTTATCCTCCATGAATCTAGCTAATCCCCTTTAAAGCTGTTTATTTATGTGGCCCATCACTCCATCCTCTGGCAATGAATTTCCCCATTTTAATCACTCTCTGTATAAAGCAGTGTTTCCTTTTGTCCTTCCTGAACCTACTGCCCATCAGTTTCATGCCCTCGAGTTCTAGGGTTTCTGGAGACGGAGGAAAAATTTCTCTTTCGTCCAATCTCTCCATCCCATGCATAATTTTGTAAACCTCTATCATATCCCCCCCTTAGTTGTCTCTTTGCTAAACGGAAAAGTCCCAGAGTCTTCAGCCCTTCCTCATAGGGAAGGTGTTCCAACCCCTTCGTCATCCTTTGCACTTTTTCTAGCTCTGCAATGTCCTTTTTGAGATATGGGGACCAGAAGTGTACACAGTATTCTAAATGAGGCCACGCCATAGACCTATGCAGGGGCATTACAAGATCAGTCATTCCGTATTAGGAATATGCTAGAGATTTATGAGATTAACCACGGGGTGGAGAAAACAGATAGACAGAACTTTTCTGCCTTTCCCATAATACTAGAACTCGGGAGCATCCAGGCTGAGTTCAGACTGGCAGTTTGCCCCACTACAGCCACGTTTCAGCCATGTTTTACAAGCGGATTAAAGGGGGCGTTCACACAGGTACATCTGCCTGGCGTTCCCCACCCATAGTCAACTCATGCTGTTCCATTTCGCTCCTGCGTTTAAAAGATACCTGGTAAAAGCGGTAGCAAATCCCTGAGTGCCTGTTTATCCCGCTTCATTCCGCTTCCGGGAAGTGTGAACGCCAACCTGAAAAACCAGGAGTAACCCACATTGCGCATAAGGCAGCAGCGATATGATTGGCTGTGCTCCACTCTACCGCCCAATGCGGTGCCGGCACAATGGGATCCTCCCCAAATTGGCCAGATGTGCTTATGTGCATGAGTGCACATGCACACATAACTGAATTACCAGGGAAAAGCAGTTTACAGCCGCGCCTCCGGGCCAGCAGTCTGAACACTCCCGCATGCCTCCTCCTGGTATGCTCCCACATCAGTCGGCACAGTGTGACCGGGAAAACCCGGAACAGTTTGTTCCAGGGCTTTTCTGCCACGACTGGCTCCCGCTTCAAACTGCCAGTCTGAACTCAGTCCCAATGAAGTTGATAGGTAATAGATTCAGGACATACTTCTTAATTCAGTAAGTAATTAAACTGTTCCTGCCAACCTAGCAGTTCGAAAGCAAGAAATTGCAAGTAGATAAATAGGTACCACTTCGGTGGGAAGGAAACAGCGTTCCGTGCACCTTGGTGTTTAGTCATGCCGGCCACATGACCACGGAAACGTCTTTGGACAGCGCTGGCTCTTCGGCTTTGAAACGGAGATGAGCACCGCAACCCTAGAGTCGGATTCGACTGGCTTTCAATCTTTACCTTTACTAATTAAACTGTGGCCTTCACTGCCAGTGGATGTAGTGATGGCCCCAGATACTGATGGCTTTAAAAGGGGGGTAAAGTCAGATTCATGGAGGATGGGTTCATCAATGGTGAGTTAAGGGGTCGCCAACCTCTAAATGCTAGTGTCTCAACCTCTGTCATGCTCCTGGGCCTGAGGCTGAGGAAGGAGTAACCTTAGGGCTCCCAGACCTTCCGGTGAAGGAAGGAGTCCCCCAGTCCTGCCCCCAATCAACTGGCCAGTGGGGGGAACTTACTCCCCCCAGAGGGAAAATCCTCCCAAGAGCAGTGATGTGTCTATGTGCATCTCACATGACCCTGTGTTGTGCAGGGGGTTGGACTAGATGACCCTGAAGGTCCCTTCCAACTCTATGATTCTATGATTCCATCACTTCTGGGACATCGGGGTGAAACATTGGTATTTGGGCAAAAATGCTACGGTAGAAGTCAAATTGACCATAGAGTTTTTGCCAGAATACCAGAGTGTCACCCCGGCATCCTGGAAGTGACTTCCAAGTCACGTGGCCGGTGATATAGACACGTCACTGTAGATTGGATGGGCCTCCCTGTTGCTCCCGGTAAGTCCCCTCCCCATCCCTCGCTGGTTGCCAGGAGGGACCCGGCAACCCTACGCAGCCTGTAGGCCTCAAGAAGAATGCCTCTCTTTCACAAAGGCCTGAAGCCTTGTATAAATTTTGCCGTAAGCCTACATTTCCTAGGCACCTTCCAAGCTTTGTGATTGGGCTGGGAGAAAATGGAGGGAAAACAGGCACCAATCGCAGTTGAGGAGGAGGAGCTCCAACAGAGAGCATATAAGGCACAGAGAAGGGGAGTGTTCATTCCCAGACAGGGTTGCCAATCTGAAGGTGGCACCTGGAGATCTCCTGCTATTACAATTACTCTCCAGGTGACCAAGACCAGTTCTCCTAGAGAAAATGGCTGCTTTGGAGGGTGGACTCTATGGTTCGCGAATGGGGCAAGCCACGAACTAAGTTGATTTTTCCTGGTTCATGCTCATCCCTACCTTTGAAATACAAGGACAACCAGGGAATACAAGACATCCAGAGGATTGGAGGCAAAATTATTTGCATGAAGCCATTATTATTATTATTATTATTTAAAAATTCTTTTGTCTCAAATTGTTTTAATTTTTCCTCTCTCTCACTATCCCCTTAGGAAAGGGAAATGCCCAAACTGTTTTAAAGCATGAAGGATTCTATTATCTAGCACAGCGCTCTCCCTCTTGCTCTCTCTCCCTCTTTTTATCCCTCGCAATAAATTTAAATGAAATACACATTATCTGAATTGGTAGTTGCTATCAGAGCTGAAAACAAACACATTCACCTTTAATCTTCATGCTATATTACCCTTTTGAAGTTCATACCATCATTTGCGTTTTTCCTCGGCAATTGAGACATCTGAAAAATGATGCCTTTCATAAGGTTCTTTCCCACCAAGAACCACAAAGAACAGCACAAATTTCAGTGCTAGGGAAATGCCGGAATTTATAGCAAGTTGCCTGGCACGTAAGTGGAATGTGTACGGAAATGCTGCATTAAAAATGCGGCTGTACCTGGGCGACGCTGTGCAATTTTTAAAGAAAAACCGAGTATTTCAGGAGCTTCATTCTTTTTCATTATCTTCATCGTTATTCTGCTCTCGCTCTCTCTCTCTCTCTCTCTCTCTCTCTCTCTCTCTCTCTCTCTCTCTCTCCGTCATTTCTTCTTTTCATTTCTTTCAGGCTCATTTTGGAAAACTCAAGATACCAGCTTCGTATCTGCTGCTGAACCTGGTCGTCTTCCCACTCCCTCTGAGCTCCACTTGAACTCGTCCTGTTGCAAAATCTGTCTGACTGATGGTTGGAAAGTGTGGCAATCAGTTTTCACATCTGCTGCTCTTTCTCTCCTTTCTTTATGCTCTCTTTCTGAACAACTCATGTTGTGGAATCTATTTGACTCTGCTGATTGGAAAAAAAATGTCAGTTTCATCAGTCCCGCTCTTTCCTGACACTCTTCCTTTCCCTCTGTTCTTGATTTTTTTTTCAGCCAGACTGCTAGGAATTTAGCCTCTTTGCTTAAAAAGTTCATTCCCTTCTGTCACAATAACAACTGTGATATGTGAGTTTGAAAACGAATGCCAGACTTGGATTATTTGCCATTTTTATCTGGTTTTGTTCCCCCCCCTTCAAAAACCCCCTTCTCTTATACCCCAGCTTGTCACATATACATTCATGGGATCTGAATTAAAGATTACAAATGCCCTCCTACCCCCACCTTTGCCAACCATTGAATTTTGAGCAAGCAATTTTTTGTTCTGATTAATTAGAAATAGATTGTATTGATAAGTGCTCAAACCGTGTGGAACTTTCCCTCCTCCTCCAGCCTCATCCATGCATTATCCAGTCCTATTGTATCCTATGGCCTTGGTGGTAGAAAGTGCTGTCAAGTCACCGCTGACTCATGGTGACTTCATCGGATTTTCAAAGCAAGAGACCTTCCGAGATGGTTTGCCATTGCCTGGCTCTGCATCACCACCCTGGACTGCTCTGATGGTCTCCCATCCAAATTCTAACCAGGCTTGAACCTGCTTTGATCTGACAAGATCAAACTAGCCTGGGCAATCAGGTCAAGTCAATGGCCTTACTCCTAGATAAGTTTGCACCCGATTGGAGTCCCTCCGTTTGCAGTTTCCCCCCACACACACATTATAGAACATCTCTTGCTAGCCAAGGCAAAGAAAAATGGAGACAGACAGTTTTCCTACCCAAAGGATGAGTCTCATCCCTAGGCTTAGCTAATCCCTAAGGCTGACTGGTAGTCCCCAGCCCCAGGGATGTCTGACTTGCCTCAGCTAGGGTCAGGGCCTTTTCAGCCTTGGCCCCTCCCTACCTGGTGAAATGAGCTCCCGAGTGAGATCAGGGCCCTGCAGGATCTATTACAATTCCACAGGGCTTGTAAGATGGAGCTCTTCCACCAGGCTTTTGGTTGAGGTAGCAGGCTTCACATGTGGTGGGCTTCACACTCTTTGTGGCTGACCCCATCAGCGGCCTGGATACTAACATCTTAAAATCTTCTACTATTGTTGATATGGTTCTATCAGAGCTGACATGGTACTTAGGAGTATAGTATTTTATACTGTTGTTTTAATCTGGTTTTAACTGTGTTGTAGTTTATACTGTTGTTACCCACCCTGAGCCCACCCGCAGGGAGGGTGGGATATAAATCCAAGTCTCTCCTGAATTATAATTGAACTTTAAGTCTGGCAACATTCTATGCCCGCCAAAATGAGATGGCTCTGTGATGTGTCAATCACAAGGTGTCTCTATCCACTGGCTGCATTGCCTGAGTTCCACCCACTGCAGCCTAGGCCACTTTTCTCTGATTGGGCTAGTGTTTCAAGGTCATTTGCATATGGAAGCTGATTGGATTTCACTCCATTCTGCACCTCAAACTCCCCCCTTTGCCTATGCAACCTGGTGTATTCTGAGGTAAAAATATGTCCTCACCCACAACACATCACTTCCCCTTCAAAAGAAACAAACCCAATAACACAACCATGCCACACCACAAAAAAGACAGATTACACCACAAGCAGAATACTACAAGGCAAAAAATGATAGGAAAAGGTGCCAGCAGTCCCCCCATTACTGCCACAGATATGTACCTGAGAGAGCTTCAGAGGATGGTGTGCAGGTCCCAGGTTCATGTTATAAAAGCTGCCTGGAGGTTGTGACATAGGGTTGTGAGGACGTAGGGTTGTGAGCTCCAGGTTGGAAACTTCCAGGATATTTTAGAGATGAAGCCTGCTGAAGGTGGGGTCTGAGGAGGAGGAAGAGGGGGACCTCAGAAAGATACAGTGCCATAGACTCCACTCTCCAAACAAGCTGTTGCCAATCTTCAGGTGACAGCTAGAGAGCTCTTAAAGTTCTGGTGCTAATTCAAAGTGCTGGGGATGTGTTGCATTCTGGCAGGGGATGCTGTGAGTGTAGAAAAAGAATTATCAACAGAGTAGTGTTTTGGAAAATCTTTAGGAATTGTTTGGTCCATTTACCATGGAGCACCCATCCAGAGTCTCTGGCATTTTCTCACTCTGCTGGCATCAAAACCAGTTTAAGGTAAAATAGAGATATGGATGCTTTTCCATCCTCCTTTGCATCAATCTGTCTTTGTTGGCAACCCTAAGCCTGCCAGCACTCTCAGGGTGACTTCATGCCTCCTGATTGGCATTACTTCACTAGCCCTGGCTGCTTGCCTCCCTATGGAAGCTGCCTGAGCCTGCCAGCCACAGACTTTCTGTCTAACCTAACCTTGCAGGGCTGCTGTACAGATCACAAAGTGGAAGAGGAGAATGAAGTAAGCTCATTTTCTCCCCACTAATGAGAAAGACAGAACTTTGCCTAGGAAGAGACTGCTGAGAGGGGAAGAGATAAAGTTGCCAACTGTAGGTATGGACATTCCTGGATATTTGATGGATGGAGTCTGGAGAGTGTGAGGTTTGAGGAGGGGTGGGACCTCAGACAAGTACAGTGCCATAGATTCCACCCTCCAAACCAGCCCTTTCCTCCTGGGGAACCATTGTTGCCAATCTCCAGGTGGGAGCTGGAGATCACTCAGAATTACAACTGCTGTTCAAATGGCAGAGATCAGTTCCCCTGAAGAAAAGGGTGAGCTCTGTGTCATTATACCCTGCTGAGGTCACCACAGCAAATTGACGCCAAGTGCCCAAGACCAGGGCACCTGCCCAGAGCCTCTTTCTAGAGCTCATTGTATGTATTTCCACAATGGGCCTTATTCCTAGTAAATAAATAAATAGGGTTGGCAGGAGAGTTGGAGGTGGGGATATGGTGGGGGCAGCAGTGCAGGTATGATAACATAAATTCTGGGAGAACCCTGGAATGATGATGGGTAGCTCTAGGAATCACTGGGACAGAGTTTCCAGCAATTTCCTGGTTTTTACAGGAAATGACCCAGTGCTGCATGCCATGCTGCCTTTTAATTTTTTTCCCTCTTGCCTCTGCACAGAGTAGCAGTGAGTAACAGGAGCTAGGGGTGGGATGCTCTCTTCCAATTGTGGGCTTGGTAGCCCCTATCCCTAGGACATACTGTGCTCCCTCAAACACACAGTGGAAAGTAGTCACTGTACATTACAAACAGAAGAGTTTGCCTCATAATTTCTTCTGGAGAAAGGAATCAAGGCCAATGTACTGACTTGCAGGCTGAATGTGTCATGTTACAGCATCTTGCTCTGTTTCTAGAGATAGCAAAGCCAGAGGAAGTCTCCAAGTCCAGTGTCCTGCAGTCTAAGGTCAGGGTTTCAGAATTCAATCAAAACAGTGTCCTTTGGTCCAAGGTCATGGGTCCAGAGTTCAGTCAGAGTTCAGTCCAGGGTCAGGTTTCCAGGAATCAATCAGGTGTCATTGGCTGTTTGGCGTCTAATATATGAGTTGTGTCCATGCCCCAAAAGCATCTCTTGGGTGGTTTTATAGCCAAAGACCCAAGTGTCATGTCTCCAGCCAGCTGCTCAGGGTTAGTCCTGCAAAGACTCATCTTAATTATTAGTGGGCAGCTGGAGGCAAGCCAGGAGGTGTGCATTACACCGTCTGGCCTGTAGCCCAGCTCTCAGCCTTCTTCGGTGGTGTCCCAACAGTGCAGGTGATCCCGGGGGTTGAGAGCAGTCAACTGACTTTCACCTGCTGCATCAGGGCTGGAGGGTGGAGGTGATTCTACCCCATCTGTTGGCTGTAAGTCCTGGTACGTTAGCTCATTTCCCTGCTGGTTGGTTTCTGTCAATTCCGGGCTGGCTACCCAGGTTTCCTTTTCCTCTGAGGTGATGTCACTATCGCTGAGCCCTTGCTGACCCGTGAAAGCAGAGCTTGATTCTACCCTGCTCAGTGAAGAATCTTAACAGCATCTCAACTAGGGCTGACTGGTCTAGAAAGGGGTTTTAGGATCATGGGGATTCTTTGCCAGTAATGTCCCTTTGTTGGCAAATGAGAACATATCCCAGTTATGCTGGGCAAAAGCAGCCATGAGCTGCAACAAGCATGAGGCTGCTGTGCAGGCATAAATCTGCTCAGCATGGTCCCTTGCTCATGATGAATGCCTCCAGAGGACATCAAAGCAGACCAATCAGGAGCTCACCTCAAGTGCAAATGAGGGCATTCGAACAAGCCGTGTTTGCCTGGTGAGCCTGCTTAATTTGTGCTCACGTAGTTTGCAACATCTTAGGGAAAATGAGCTACTAAGAAGAGAGGAAAGTTCAGCCACAACAGTAGACTGCCCCCTGCCACCAAGCAAACGGTTAGTCTAGGTACAGTTCTTTGAGTAGCTTAATGCAGGTGAGAAGCTTAATTTGTATCTTAATGCAGGCAAGTAGACAACAGAAGGCAGAATTCTTAACATCAGGTTTTATTCTTCTGTCTCTGTCTGAATCCTGGATCAAAAATTATGATTTTTTTTCCCTCCAGAGCAAACCCCTAACCCTGATCTACAGGCTTCACTCTGTTTTGACCTTCTGAGGCATCTAGGCACCAGTGATTGGCCCAAGTCTCCTCTCCTACTGTCAAATGTCCCACTTTCCTGGCTTTCTCAACTTTTGGAGGGATTGTCTCATATGTCTTCTTCAGTATACTGTGGCTGCCTGGTAAGTTTTAGAATTATCTGCCATGATGGCCAGAATTACCAGCTTCCCTTCTGTACTGATGCTTAAAGTCTCCACCTCATGCCCATGTCTTCCACTACCCAGCGACTGGTTACCACAGGGACAGCTTGCTGCATTCCTGTGGAATTAGTAATCAAGCAACCAACTAACTTCCTTTCCCCATCGTACTTTCTGAATAATATACTTGAACAGTGAAGGTCTAAGTGGTATGGAAAACAACTACCAGTCTTTAAAACAGTAAAGGATTTATTAAAAGAAAAATGTTCACACCTATACTCTGCACAACAATGGACTGAGCAAGAATACAAAGAAAAGGTGCAAATACATGATCCTCTGTCCCTCTAATCTACATGGCCTTAGCTGCTCTTATTCTAAGGCTGGGTCTTTAAGCTCAGAAGCTGTGCATGAGTAAAGTGCTGTCAAGTTGCAGCTGATTTATGATGACCCCAGCAAGGGGACTGCAAGGTGAGTGAGAAGTATAGGTGGTTTGCCATTCCCTTCTTCTGCTGAGTCTTCTTTGACAGTCTCCCTTCCAAGTACTGATCCTGATTATATTCAGAGATCTGACGAAATCAGGCTATACCATGCCACCTTCCCAAGCTTAGAAGTTACAGTATTCCAAAAGCTTGGAGTCTTTGTTCAGGCACCCAGTCCTCTGTCTGTAACATATGGCAATGCTGGCCATCAAGGTAAAGCCCAAGCATGAAAGCTCCTTTCTCCACATGGAATCAGCCAAAATGGACACTTCTCCCTTCACACAAAGGGATTTTATCTCTTTCATCTGTGCACCCCCTCTGTAGGTCAAATCTCTCCTTTCTCAGTTTGTATCTAGCCTCTGTTATAGAGAGCCAGTTTGATGTAGTGGTTAAGTGCACGGACTCTAATCTGGGAGAACTGGGTTTGATTCCCCACTCCTCCACATGCAGCTGCTGATGTGACCTTGGGTCAGTTACAAGTTTTTTTCAGAGCTGTTCTCTCATGAGCAGTTCTCTCAGAGCTCTCTCAGCCCCACCTACTTCACAGGGTGTCTGTTGTAGGGAGGGGAAGGGAAAGGAGATTATAAGCCAATTGTAAGCAGATTGTGAGAATCCTTCAGGTAGTGAAAGGCAGGGTATAAATTTAATCTCCTCCTGCTCCTCCTCCTCCTCCTCTTCTTCTTGCATCCCAAAATCTCTGTCACCTTCTGGTATGAGATTCCAGCCACAGTGTGAGCTGGCCATTTCATTGTCTCCAGCAAGGAAGGCCACCTGCAGTCACAAAGTTTTGATGGCTTGGTACCTGTGAGAGCCATTTGTATGATGGGTGATACTTGGAAGAAATTGACTCCCCCCCCTCCACCTGTCTTTTGTGGGAGAAAAGAATAACGAACTTTTTAGAACCAAGTTTGGGGGCTGTGCAGAGCCCGAGCCTCTAAATAAAATACATTTCTCCGCAGGCTTCATCCATGGAGCCTACATGCTGTCCAGCATAGGGAACTGGTGTTTAATTGGAGCATCACTTGGCATGTAGGCAAAGAAAAT